>CM047989.1:29438764-29449853 GCA_026261665.1 Melanotaenia duboulayi | reverse complement strand
TGAGAGGTCGGATGCTTTGTTTGCTTCAGCCTACTTTTTTAACCCTTTTAGCTCCTTTAATAGCTGGAGTCAACAAAATGACTCCAAGACATCAGGAGAGAAGTGTGGAGAACATAGATGTAGCTCCTTAGTAAATGTGTCCTTATCACTCAAAAAAAGTAAAGTCTAATGTTGCTGGGTTTTTTTGTTTCTTCAGAAACAAACAACAACAAAAAAAGAAGCATCTCATTGCTTTTGGTAGAAGAAAATCTAGATACAAAAGTCAC
This sequence comes from Melanotaenia duboulayi, assembly GCA_026261665.1. Lineage (NCBI taxonomy): Eukaryota > Metazoa > Chordata > Actinopteri > Atheriniformes > Melanotaeniidae > Melanotaenia > Melanotaenia duboulayi. The sequence goes on along the minus strand of CM047989.1, from coordinate 29,449,587 downwards.
GGGACAACACAAGCTAAGGCCAACAGGTGCTGGTTATCTGGCTAACTTTTAATCTACAGGAAAAAGATGATTAAATGTTTGTTGACCGCAGCTACAGCTCTTCCTCAGTACATAGATGAAAACATGCCCAACAAATACCCAAATCACAAAGTCATACACACAAAAATCCAAATGGTTTAAGAAAATAAAAAAGGGGAAATTCCCATTTACAAGATTTTTAATGGTGTGTTTATGGTTATAATTGTGTGGGCCTGAAAAAACACATCTTTTTTTTTAACTCAGGTGTAATTATCCATAAAATTTAGAAAGAATTCAATTAAATTCAGCTTTAATTACACCAATTCACAAGAAAGTCATTTCAAGTCACTTTTACTGACACAGTCTAATTAATTATATTCCAGTTATAATCCAACTGAACCAAATCCATTTTATGATTCACATTAGTCAAATCTTCGTAAGAACTTTGTAATAAGTAATACGTTAGATCATATGAACCAGTTCATGAAAATAATTATCTAAGGAAACCAATGGACTGGATTAAATGAGACATGTCTACATCCCCAACTGATTTCTGAACTCAAAGTAGTTCACAGTCTTCAAAAGAGTAGATATGTAAATGAACCTGTTTTATCTACAGTTTGACAAATTTTTAAGGGTCATAGCTGGAGTTAGGAATAGACAGGCAAAAGTAAAAAGACTGAATTATTATTTCATCTAGTTTACCAATGGTAGACTGTAGGTGCTATCAGTGTTTCTGATACAATAATACCGTACCATTACCACTGGGGCATTACACGTTTAGGTGGCTCCATGCTGGCTTAGGTTTGGACAGTGAGTCTATGTGCATCTGTTTTACAGCCGTTGACATTAGATCTCCTTCTGATAGACAAGTTAGTCCAAAAACTAGAGCTTGTTGCAAGGCTTCTTTCAACTGAAACAGAAAATTGGGAAGATATTTAATAAAAACACATGATTTTATGACCAGATTATGTTTTCCTGCAACATGTAGAGCCTTTTCACAACATGGTCAGCCTGAAATGCCCTCCACAGTGTGATGCCACAGAAAGCCTGCAGAGTGTGGAAATGTCCTGCCCTGAAGCAAGTCGTGTCCTCCATCCAACCACATGACATCCACACCTGCAAACTCAGATGTACTGAAACATGGACATGTGTGCCAAGGGCAGAGTATTGTTCCTGTTTTCATGCCTGCAGTTTGAATATACATCATTCTGAGAGGGTGTAAGAAATGAGGAAACAGTAGTACACCAAACTATATCAGGAAAACTGCTACAAACCCCTTTTTGTCTAGGGAACATGGCTGGTAACAAACCAGGCCGGAGTCAGGTCTGAATGGTATAAATCAAAGTATTTATTACAATAAACAAAATTAAATATACAATTTCCTATAAACAAAAGAATTTACAAAATCGGTTCCGTTATAACCAACGAAAACTGTCCTGAAAACAAAATTATACCTTAACCGGCGGCTAACTTAACACTCGTTAAACAAAAAATAAACATAATGCAGAATGTCCTGTTCAGGAATTAGCCCACGATCGGGAGTTTACAAAGCTAGTACAAAACAACAAAACAAATGTCAACCAGGTAAGTACTGGGACTTTCACACAATTCTTTAAACTAAACACGGCTTTTAAACAAACAGAAACATCTCCTCCTAAGGAGAGTGTCAATTATCTTAACTATATAACAACTCAAAACTTCTAACACAAAAGGAATGAGAGAGTCTTTTCTCTAAACCACAACGATCTATGGAAAGCTCTTACAATCAATTCAGCCAACACAAACCCACGCAGGGTGCAATACTCAAGAGATCTCACAGTCTGGCAAACTGGGTGCCCACGGTACACAGTTAACCCGAATGCTGTTGATGCCGGGCTTTTATGGTCCAGGTGTTCATTATATGCAGCCCATTCAAGGACTCCCGAACAGCAGGCAACCAATCCCTAATGGAGGAGGGAGTCTTCGAGCTTATATCTTCTCCAGCCAGTTCCCATGTTGTTCCAGCAGCAAGTCATAAACAGCTGCAGGCTGACAAGCCTGGGGCCGTAACAAAAACACATCCGGATATGGATGGAATGGGTTTGTGAATGGAGTCATTTACATCTCTATTTCAGAACAATTCCATAAAATATACATTTAATATACTGAATGTTATAAACACATATTTCATTCACTACAGAACATTTTAAATAATGCAAGACTTTCTACAAATTCATGTTAAATATCAGCTTACGTTTAAAGCAACACATCTTAATCTTTTAAGATGGGAAAAATCAGGTGACGTGACAGTAAACTGGCAACAGGTCGGGATCGTACCTGCAACAGTATTCACACCCATGACATATTTCCTCATTCCAACCTTTATGGGGGAATGATGCAAGCATATGTATTCACTACCACAAAGTGAGTACCCTATAGATCAGCTTATACCTGTAATTCCAGTTCTTTTCACATTTTATTAAATAATAATTAAATATAAAGTTGAAGGGGAAAAAAGCTCAATAGTTTGACCACAAGGTTTGCTGTTGTGCACGACCTGTAGACCAAAACAGTGTCATGAGCCACACCTCCCTTTACCTCTGCTCCCTACCTCTCACTCACCTCATCTACAAATAAATATCTGCAATCTAAATGCAAACACACTGAGCAAAACAACATCATCGTGTGGAGAATCTTTATGTTATTTACTTGTTCAGTCAAACTGTAGCCTCTTTAGCTCTTACAGTGCTCTCCACCTTGGAAATACAAGGCAATGGTAATCTGGATCTGTCCCTTTCTTTATCCAGTGACTTCTTTAATTATTTTTGTTTCTTTAGAGGTAATGTCAGCCCTAGTTGTCTGCAGATGAATGTTTTGTTCCACCCGCCACATTTCACTTCAAAAATACATGTAACCATTGCTCATTGACTGTAGCCTTCTATAATGCTCCAAGAGGAAAGAGGCTGGTGACTTCAATCAGGCAGACATGAAAACTATTTTCCCCCATTTCCAACAATATCTAGACTTTGGAACCAGGGCACACAACACGCTGGACTTAACCTACACAAACATTAAGAATGCTTACAGAGCTGCCCCCAGCCCTCACCTCGGCTCATCAGACCATCTGTCTGTGATGCATACTCTGCATCTTTACCAGTCTGGTGTTACTTTAATGCTAAAACATGGGAGAACAAAATAAAGTTCAGTGTGGCTGATGTCTGGAAGACCCTGAGGAACATTAACACACAAGGCAGCATGTCCCATCAGCGTTCCAGAATGAGCACTGTGTGCCAACCAGCTAGCACAAGTGCTCATGGAACTTCATTCACCATCATTCTGGTGCCCAAAATGTCCACCATCACTTGTTTTAATGACTACTGCCCAGTTGCGCTTACTTCTATGATGATGAAGTGCTTCGAGAGGTTGGTAAAGGACCATGTCCCTTCCACATTACCCCTTGTTTTTGATTCTTGTCAGTTTGCTGACTAGCAAAACTGCTCAACAGATGATGCCATCTTCTCTGCTTTTGACCTGACCCTGGCATTCCTGGAAGACAAAAACACACATGTCCGAATGCTGCTGGTTGACTTCAGCTCAGCATTCAATACAGTTATCCCCCAGCAGCTAGTATGAAAATTATACCCAGACCAGCAACACCCTCTGCAACTGGCTGCTGGACTTTCTCACCAATGGGCCACATGTGGTGAGAGTGAGGACCAGCTCCATCTCTCTCTTCACTTGGTACCCACAAGGATGTGTTCTCCATCCACTGCTCTTATATTTGGTGACAAATGACCTCTGCTCTAAATCCGCCTCAAATCACATCCTAAAGTACACGAATGATAAGACGGTGGTGGGTCTCATTTGGGAAAACAACAACCTGTTCTACAGAGAGGAGGTAAAGTGACTAGTGGACTGGTGCTGTGAAAACAACCTGGCCCTGAGGAAATCTAAACCCATCACTGCTACAAAAAAATAAATAAATAAGAATACCTAACACCCACCAACACTGATTATAAATGCTAAAGCTGTGGAGATGGTCAATAGCTCCAAAGTCCTCATCTCTGGTCAAATGTGCTCAGAAACCTTCTGCGGTAGATGAGAAAAGCCCAGCTGTCCCCTGCCCTCCTCACGAGTTTCTTTTGAGGGAACATGGAGAGCATACTGACCAGCTGTATCTCCATCTGGTTTGGCAGCTCTTGGGCCTCAGACAGGAAGTCACTACAAAGGCCAGTGAGAACTGCAGAAAAGATCATAAGGATTCCTCTGTCATCCATCCTGGACGTTGCACACAAGCGCTGTCTCAGCAGGGCCCGCAAGATCACCAGAGACCTGCACACCCCCACCCTGATTTGTAGCAATACAACTATGTACAATATCGTTATTTATATTCATATTTATACACATGTAAAAATCCTTCTGTTTTGTATTTTTATACTTTATATGTTTTGTTTTTCTATTTTGCATCTACTATGACTATTCTATTCTGTTCTATTCTATTCTAGATGATACTCAGATATACTTATCCAGGAAGCCTGATCAGTTCGTTTGATTACAAAGATGTAAAGACATCAAATCTTCTCTTTGATTCTACCCTCCATCCTGAGCTGCATGAAAAGACCGTGGAGAGGAAAAACTCAAGTCCAAGTCTGATTACTGCTCCCTTTTCATTTGAAAAAGAAATCGATTTGATGATTAAATGTTCATAAGAGAGGGCAGGGATTTGAGCTGTGCACCTTGATAAGATTTATCATTTCTATACAAATCTGCCAATGAAAAAATTAAAAAGTGCAACAATCTGAAAAATGTGTCAGTATGAGCATGAAGGAGAGAAACGTGTTCATCAGATGTTGTGGCAGAAAGCGCAGATAGAGGAAGGTGACAGTCTGAGAGGGTTTTGTTTACACTGTTAATCCCTGACAGGAAGCATGGAAGGGGAGAAACTGGTCAATTTAGCACAAAGTATCTTACTTGCAGCAGGCTGAATATAAGCTGCTTAAAACCATATGAAGTTGCTCTCTATCAGATTGTTCTGAGCTATTTGTCAGTGGACTGTAATTACTCTGTCTGGACTTTATTGCATGCTGCATTTGGAGATGAAAAGGGAAGAAAAGGAGCAGAGGCAGAGTGCAGATTAAGTCAAAGGACAAATGTAACCCACTCAGAAAAAAAAAAAAAACATTACAGACGTCAGTTTACAGCAGGATGGCCTTAATTCGCATCACACCACAGTGTGATGTGTCTTTTTTATCATTGAAAATTGCATATTAGCATGAAAGTAGCACTGTGCAGGGTTTAATAGATTCAAGTATTTGGAGGACAACGAAAGTGTTAATAGATATTTGACATTTTAAGAGACAAGAAAACTATCAATGCTAAATTCCTAATCGATTTTCCTTTAGGCTACGATCACACTGCAGGTCTTGTGCTCAAATCCGATTTTTTATGAAATCTGATTTTTTATTTTATTTTATTTACTGATTGATTGATTGATTGATTGATGAATGAAAGAAGGAGACAGAAAAACGAAATGTCAACAATGGCCCCAACCCAATGATGCAGAATATAAGACACGACCCTACCCACATGTTAACACATTCTAATTGTAAATGCACCTTCGTCCTTCCCTTAATTGCATTGCTTTTCTTAATTTGTTCATATATTTAAAGTGGTCATGTTATTTTGTTGTCATTTTCAAGATCATTGCAGTGTTGCATACCTGTGGAGCACACACATTTCTCGACCCAAGTCCACTGTTCTTGTCTGCCAGTTCCACACTAGATGGTGTTGCATAGGGCTATTTGGGCAACCCCATCCTATCTCTCATAAAAGATTACTTGTGGAGCATTTGGATCTTATTTGAGGTGCGGCTAGATGTGTGGTGAGAGCGGTGAACCTTACCAAAGCAAAAGGGGTACTATAAGCACAGAGGGAAAACATGTCAAGCTTGTTAAGCTTGGCTTGTGGTGGCGATGAACCTGTGAAACAGAGTTGCTACCAATACTGTTACCATTCTGTAATACGGACCATGAGCCAGCTTGACTCACTGAAGACGGTCCTGAGAATGTCATTCCTCTACAAAGCCTCGACCCATGATAGCTGTGGATCAGCATAAAATCTTAGCTATCTTGCTTTTCAATGTTCTATTCATTCTCTCCACCTGACCTTGTGACTGGGGGTGGTACACTGAGCCGACCGTCCAGTCCGAATGCTTTTTCCACTGCTTCCAGATCAGAGTTTTTCAAATGTGAGCCATTGTCAGATCTGATCACCCTGGGGAGGCCATGTCTGGGTATGTACTGGTTTAGTAGGAATTTTATTACTGATGCTGCATCTTCTCTTTCAGTGGAGATTGCTTCTAGCCATTTTGTAAACCCATCAGTCACCACCAGCATGTAGGGAAATCCCTGTTCTCTGTTCTGGGCCAACGTCTGTATAGTCTATCACAATTTCCTGCCCAGGTGCAGGGACAGGATCGGCTTCCCACTATACTGGTAGCAAGTTTAATATAATTTGCCAACATGACTTGGAGGTGAGGATGCCACCAAAAAGAAAGATTTTTTTTTTATTGTTTGGACCCTAGAGCAATGGGAAGGGCCATGTACCTCCTGAATCATAAGGTGGGCCAGTCCTGCAGGGAGAACCACTTTTCCCACATGAGCTCTCCACATATCATCTATGCTTGTAGTCCCTTAGTCACTCCAGGTTTGCTATTCATATCTCCTGCTTCTTGTTGCAGGGCCTTCAGATCATTCTATAGTACAGGTCTTAAGAGGAATATTTACATCTGTGTCTGAGGGCATGGGGCTGTACATTCCTGCATAACCTGTGGCCTGTTTTGCTGCAGTATCTACTGCATGGTTTCCTTTGCTGATTTCAACAGATTGAATGGACGCAATGCCCTGATTGTGGATGTAGTTCAGAAGCTTCTAAAACAGTCCAAGGGATTGTTGAGCCGAACTGGGTCCTATCCCGATCTCGCTAACAGTTTTAATTCAACCACGAAGAGACACAAAAACAACAAATCCTCTCCAAATAATTTAAACAACTCTTCAGAGAACAGTAACTTGAGTNGATTTAAACAACTCTTCAGAGAACAGTAAATTGAGTTACTGTTTTAAACTTCTCAAATGAAGAGTCACCCAGCCCACACAAACAACTTTTTTCTTTCAAAGTGGGCCTCTAAACCCTGTGCAACAACAGGACTCTGTCCCCTTTTTATACTTATTCCTTTTCCCAGAAGGGCTTCTAACCCTTCAGATGGTGGGCCTCTAACACTCAATTTTTACCTAAAATTTAATTTGCCTTAGATCTGTATTACATAATAGATATCCGTTTTTCAATGTCAACAACTTTTTTAATGGAGTCAATCATGCAGAATTTTATTTAAAAGCTTTCTGCTTACCTTTTTCTCCGTGATGTTACCGTTATTGTTATCACCAGTCAGGATGTCTTTCTTTTAGGCTCCGTTATCAGCCATTCAGAAAAAAACTCATGTTAATAGAATATCAAAATATTTCTAAACAAAAATGACTCATCACGTTTTCTTCTCCTTTCTCTGATCATATCGGGGTCATCACCTGAATTGAGAATAGGTTAAACATTGATATAAAACACCAGATTCTAATAAAACTTTACCTATTCAGCGCAATTCGTTGGATCAAAAATAAGGAGGATGACTTCGAGGATCAAGTTAACAATTTATTAGCAGATTGAAAGCAAAACAATTACAGAGTCTCTGGGTTCAAAGTGCGTAGCCCCAAAACCAATAGTGTGCTGGGTCAGTTCACACGATTGAGAACCCCGTCAATTCTTTTACAGGGAATGTCGGTGGATCTCTTTGGGGAGGTTCTTATCTCACACATACACAGCTGTGAGCAGTTGTGAGTCAACTCAGGCTTTTTCCCTTTTATGTAGCTCTGAACACCTGTGAAATGTAGCTACAGAGTGTAAAGAATAGTGGAGCAGGAAATACAAAGAATAGATACCAACCGCCAGGCCACCTGTACTTACCTGTCACCCACACACATTTCTAGCATAGCTACGCATTCTTTGTCATGCATATCACATCCTGTGTTTTTCTACTTGTAGAGGGAATCTATTGTCCTCCGGGGTTGATAAACTTCTGTTCTTAAGACTATGCATGTCATGTCCACAAAGAGCACACTTTATTAAGGATATATTATGAAGTGGGATAAAAACAAAATAACTCTTCATGAGCCATCATGGAAATTAAATTGATGAATATTGATTAGCGATGTTCACCTGACCTTTTATAGCCACCGTAAGGACATGGCAAGACAATCCCTTGTACCAATTTTAGAGTTGATTCAGTTCTTAAAAACAGAAAAAGGTGTGGGATGTGCATGTGGTCTCTTTTATAAATCTGAAAGTTTTTGTTTCACCGCATTTCCTTTTCTCCCTGTGTACGCCAACTATAGTAATCTTTTCTATATACAGTTTTATAAATGAGGCCCCAGATCTCAATCTAATAGCAGACATTTGGGATATGATGGAACTGGAGATTCTCTCGTCATCCTTCTCCTTTCTGATTCAACGAAATAGCACTAAATAGGTAGTTTTGTTGGAGTCAGATATCAGGAGGGTAAAAGATCAGAGAAGCAAATTTTTTCGGAATGCGAGACTAAGATCCTGATGGACCACGTTGCAAAACGTAAAAATGTTTTATTTGGTGGGCACGGCATGGGTATTACCAGTGTCTGAAAGGTAGCAGAGTGGCAGCAGGTGAAAGATGCTGGCAACGCCGTGTCAAAGGGCAAGAAACGCCCTTCAATCTGGTGTGTCTGGAGCCCAGCATCTGAGTTTCTGTTGCCACGGTTACCAGCTACCGTTTAGTCAGCTCAATAATTTATTTTTATATATATAATTTTATATGGTAGATTTATTATTGTATGTGTTTAAAGCCACATGCCAAGAAGAAAGAAAAAAAAAAGCTCTGAATGTCCATCATTTTTCTCCTTTGGTTCTGGGTCATTTTCTTCTTCACTGGAATTCCAGGAAGGTGTGCTGCTGTGATGTCATGGTGACACATCTATTGATATCAAGCTGATACCCCACCTACCAGGTAAGGGTACAGTTGATGTGGAAACAGAACAGTTTACAAAAATGGAGTTTTAAGGGGCCCAAGATGTGCCAAGAAAATATCCCACACCATTACACCATCTGCATTACCTTTACCATCTGAATGTGGAGCTGAGATTTAGCATACCAGGCAATGTTTTTCCATCTCCTTTTGTCCAGTTTTGGTGAGTTTGTGTGAACTATAGCTTCAGTTGCCTGTTCTTAGCTACATGACTGGCACCTGGTGTGGTCTTCTGCTGCTGTATCTGCTTCAAGGTTACTGTTCTGCAAGAACTAAAAAAAAAAAAAAAAAAAAATACAAAAAATACAAAAAAAAAAACAAACAAAAAAAAACTAAGTGCATGATGGTACAATATAGTTTAGGGTTTAGGTTTTTGTACCTGTGAGTCATTCTGTTGTTGTAATCTAAAGTCAGTGCAAAGTGTTCTTCATGGTTTTTCTGTATGACTGCTGCCTGAAACTCTGCAGTATCTCTAAGGGCGGGGATTTACTTGCAATCAAAATGATTGATTCTGAAGGTCAATGCTAGCGTAACAAAATAGCATGTGGACACTGACCTAGTGAAAAGGTCAATCTGCTGGTGGCATTGTATTTCTATGGGCATTTCCATAAACAACTGTTTACCAATCTTTTGCCAAATGTTAAGATTTGTGTTTGTCACTGTGCAACAGGGATAAAAAAATCATATAGAAAATCAGAGGCCCTCTTCAAAACTATCCGCCATTGTTTTTACCTCTGACCTAGTATTCATGTGCTTGTTTGCATGAGTGCTTCTAGCATTCCAGTCAATATTGCAACTCACGCATGCAACAAGTTTCCTTCCATCAAGTCGAAGAATGGGATTTTAATTTACAGACTACTGGCTGACCCTGAACGACGGGCTAAATGTGTTGCTGCCATTAAACGAGAGAACTGGAAACTGTCAGAAAGTCCTCAGCTGTGTAGCGAGCACGTTGTCAGTTTCAAGTTTCCCAAAAATTTGGTTTTGTATGCTTTCCTAGTCTATTTATAGTCTATTCCATAGCTGGAAGTTTCATCTCGCTATGACCAAGATTCACCAAACCAGAGGCAGAATAAGGCCTGATTTATGCTTTACGTTTGTAAAAGTCAGAAAGCATGTCTTACCTTTGCTGTCTTGCATAAATTAAAACCGCATTTATTATAAAAAAAAAAAAAATTAAAAGTTTCTCATTGTCTTTTGGGAGCAGTTTCCCGTCCAAAAATCACGATGTTCTGCCATCTGCATGAGTTTTGACAAAGAGAAACGTTGGTTCTTCTTTTTTCTGAAGTTCCAGACAGAAAAGGTCTCTTCCTCCCAATAAACCCGTTCTCTCCTGATCACATCAGACGCACCGCTNGATTTATGCGTTAACACTAATGCATACTGAAAAAACAAGCTTTATGGTCCAGTACGATATGTTTAATTAACCCTTAAAGTATATACACTATAATATTAAGATTCTGTTACAATTTAAATAAAAAAATAATATTTAAATGTTTTTTTACATGTAATGACAAAAAATTATATTTTTGAGTAATGTTTACCATATATATGATCATACAATTTAATCTTGTTTCATCACTCCACATATACTCCGAAATACCAAGTTAATTTTAATCTGAAAGTCTGACTGTGTTTGCGAATCCTAGATTAATGAAGTGTAGGTTGCTCAATTGTTTTTACTTATTCGCACAGTTTCGCTAACGTTTTTAAGTGCCAG
>CM047989.1:29306919-29320237 GCA_026261665.1 Melanotaenia duboulayi | reverse complement strand
GAATTAATATAACTAGATATTTTAGAATAGTAAACCACACCAACCCGCCCCGCAGTGAAGCGAAAATTCTTTGACCCGCGGGTTAGGGGGCGGCCCACGCATCACTAGTATCAACGGTGTCTGTGGTTGCAGGTAGATTCAGTAAATATGGAGACACGTCTATAAGGTGACACTTTCAGTCAGTTTTTTATGAATCTCTGAGCAAACACTGACTGACATGTGGCCTTTTGTCATCAGTTAAATAGAGCTCTAAAAAGCTCCATTAAATTTAATGAGGGCTCCTGCTGACAGGATTTATGTTCTCATCCTTCAGCTTCCCTCCACCTGCTTCCTTCTCTTCCCTATTTATTTTGGTGCATTGCTTTAAAACATTTCATTCCTGTGGATGAATAGAGGAATGTTGGATGGAGGCGACACATCCTGAACCGTGTTGCAGCTCTTCTGTTTGCGTTGTGTTGCATATTAACGGAGTGGAAAAGCACCCACTGTGGGATGAGTTTGTGGCAGCTCGGAGCCCTGGGCTTTGTGATGAATGGAGGACGGTGGCAGTCTGCAGGGTGATGGAGTGGAGGAACAGATGACTGAGTCTGGCCTTGTTTTCAGCTCTGTTTCAGAGTCCTCTGGGCTGTTGGGTGTGCTGGCACTGAGTTTGCATCCTTATCAGCTGCTGGGAGGAAATAAAGGACATATGAGGACATAAAGGAGAAAAAACATCAGAAACGTCTGGTCTTACAGAGAACACGCTGATACGGGAACAGGTGGATGTTCTCCTTCAATTTATTTAGCTTTAGTCTTATGTAAGAAGTTTTAATTAACCATAAAATCTACCAAAGTCCAGTTTATCCCAGGTGCGTACAGCACTTCTTCTTTCCTTCACCAGTAGTAGTAGTAGTAGTAGTAGTAGTAGTAAGACTTGTAGTCTGTACTTTTCCTTTCTTCATGTCTTTAAGTGAAATGAGGTATACTTCATGTATCCACAGAGGGAAGCTGTAATTAACATTTTTGATGTAGTCACGTCTCATTCCCTCAGCTGATGTCTGCTGTAGGCGTGACTTCCTGAACCTTTCTGTGTTCAGCAGACGTGAAGAAGCCTCTGACTGAACACACTGTTGATTCCTACCTGTGTTGTCTAGAGGATGTGAAGAAATCTCCACCATGTTCAGCAGCTTTCTTCTCTGGACAATCAACGGCAGCAGCTCCACAAGTAAAAGTGGTAGGAGGATGACCAGTTTAATAGGAAGAGATGCATCCATCTGAAAGTGGATATCTGCAGATACCAATATATTTTTATACCAAATCAATTTACTTGAACATTACTGTGATTCTGGTACTTACTGCTGTTATTATTGTGTAAAGCTTTATTAGGTTGTAGTAATCCACACATCACTTCTTAATAAGAGAGCAAGTAATAAACAAATTGAATCCAATTTAAATGTTTTCCAAAAATTATTTTTAAGAAAAAACCGGGACTGTTCTAGCTGTGATTGTTTAAAATGCTCCACAGGTTCATGTGCACTAGTGAAAGCATGGCTAAAAACGACGCTCTGCCGCTAATGTGCAAAAATAACTCTGGCAGGAGATTCCCAGTCTTCCATCGCCTTCTTTATGGCTACCTTCACATCGCAGCTCTTAACGCTCAAATCTGATTTTTTTTTTTTTTTTTTTTGCGTGGTCATTCACATCATTTTAATGTGACCTTCATCACACTTAAGCGTCACCACGGATACCGTTCACACTGATTTGCAGAGGAAAGCACGACATCACGCAGCGCAAAGTGTTTATGGAAGTACATTTGGATCCTTCATGTGTTTATGTATGAAATATGAAACATGAAACAAAATTATGCCCTATTGATGAATGAAGTGATTCGATATTTCTGCGTTTTCCTCACCATTAACTCAACCCTGTAATGTGGAACATGCCTGATCTAGGACCACATATGAAAGTGGCCGTGGTTGGATTTTACAAAACAGGATTTGTGCCATTCATTTAAAAACTGAGCCACAGTGTGAAAGGAGCCTGTGTTAGCCACATTGTCATACAGTTATATTCACTTTCACCAGTAATTCCAGCATTCATGACTGACGGGGGTTAATCCAAGACGGTGGGTGTAGACCATGATGGCTTGTTTATTATTTTAACTACCTGGGACTGCTTCTCCATCTGTTCCTGAAGGGAAATCTGTGGTTTTTAATGTTGTCCATCTCCGTTTCCGTCTCTCAGAATCTTCTGATATTCTGCTTCCAAAAAACTAAACATGTGCACACATTAGCTGGAAAGTTTCCCTCTCTCCTTGTCTTGTTTTTCAAGGTCTTGGTTAGCAGTGAGAGAACCCCCAGAGGAGTGTGGTGGTGACGTGCGCTGAAATTTTAATCAGGAGGAAATGAGGCGGCACAGTCTGCTTCTCTTTAGTATAACCGTTCACAGATGGAGTCCTGCTGCCTGTCAGGTGACACTCTGAGGCCGTCTGCTGCTGATCAGACAAGAAATGTGGGGTTCAGGGCAAAGGTGACAAGAACGTAGGAAGAGGAAGGATAAAAAAGGAATAGAGCTGAACAGATTTTTGTCCAATCAGAGGCCTGTTATTGATCATGCAGGCAGCCTCAAGGCTTTCCATGGTCTGGTTGATGTAGTTAGACACTGCATGGAGAGATGATGAAGAGGTGCACTTAAAAGCTTCCTTTGAAAGCTGTTATTTCACTAGCCTTTACTTTACCAATCCTCCACTCTTACATAATAGTGAAACTCTTTATCATAGACCCATCAGCAGCAGCATGCTGACTGGAGTCCTGAGATTACCCACCAATCTGAGCCCCAAGATTCAGCCCTTAGAGTTCAAACATAACCTGAAGCATCTGAGAATAATAAGGCCAGTTTTACATCTAGTTTTCTCTCTGTCACAGGGATCTTAGTCCAGTTCAGGGTTCCAGGGATGCTGGAGTCTATCCCAGCAGTTACTAGGAAAGTAGCAGGGTACACCGGGACAGGATGTCGGTCTATTACAGGACCACTTGTGTCTAACAGGGTTACAGACACTTTTATCTTAAAACCTTCTTTACACATGAGAGACTCTGCCTCTCTTAAATGCTCCTTTTATACCCAGTCATGTTATGACCACTTAACAATTAACCTGATTAGTCGTCAAAAGTTCGTTCAGTTGTTTATTTGTTCCAGTTACTTTTCCAGCTTTTTGTTGCTCATGTTTTATATAAATATATCTCTCTATATAGATATAAATATACATATATGTGTGTGTGTATAAAACTTACCATAACTATATAATTTAACTATGTAACTTACTATACTCATAACATCACAGAGGTGAGGAAGATGTAGTAAGAGACATCTGCCCTCCTTCATCCCAGTTTCCTGTTTCTCCGCGTCTCTTTCTTTTCTCCCTTCGATGCGTTGAGTAAACCCTGATCTCTGTTTTGCTCAAACATAACCTGAAGCAGCTTCTTCTTCTTCTGCTGCTGCTTCTTCTTCTTCTTCTGCTTCTTGTTCTTGTTCTTCTTCTTCTTCTTCTGCTTCTTCTTCTTTTTCTTCTTCTGCTTCTTCTTCTGTTTCTTCTTCTTCTTCTTCTTCTTCTTCTTCTTCTTCTGTTTCTTCTTCTTCTTCTTCTGCTTCTTGTTCTTGTTCTTTTTCTTCTTCTTCTTCTTCTTCTTCTTCTGTTTCTTCTGCTTCTTCTTCTTCTTCTTCTGTTTCTTCTTCTTCTTCTTCTTCTTCTGCTTCTGCTTCTTGTTGTTTTTATGCAAGACATAAAAAGGGCAATGCAGCTTCTGGAGGCGATCTGTGAGGACATTAAATACATCACAGCTCCTTTTTTTTCCTTGACATGGCGAGTTCATTTATTAACATTACATTGTATGTTTGTTTGTTTTTTTATGGATAGTTTTTTTTCAGCGTGTCTGACTCGGCTTGAGGTTGATGCGTGTTAGTGGTCAATGTGTAATGGTGTAGAAGAAAGGGTGTTTAATTCCACATGTGTGGTTTTGTTTCTTTATTTCCACTGTTCCATTATTTATGTGTCAAACAGCAGCTATTCTGTTAAAGGACAGCTGGAAGTCAAAGCTAGCTAGATGTTTTACGTGTGTTTCTGAATTCTCTACTTTGGTTAAAAAGTAATATTGAAAAGCATTTTTATTATGTCGTTTTGAGAAAGAAGCCTCTCAAGTCCAGGTAGAGGTCCTGTAGCTTTTTCCATCTGTTCTCTCTGAGAAATGCTGAGGCAATATGTAGGATTTATTTATTATTTAGCAGAGGAGTTTATTTCGTGGACATTGTTTTGTTATGTTGGAATCAAAATAAAGAAATAAACTTGGAAACGATCATTATGTAGAAATGAACATATTGATGATTATTATGCATTAATTATAAAAATTGTGACTAAACCCGTTATTGATGTTTGTGTGTTCAGACCGAGCAGGGTGGATGCAGACGGAGGAGACCCAGAGGATGCTTGTGTAGCTGAGCTGTGATGAGTGAGTTCAGCTTGTGTCGTCTCTTAGCAGCTCGCTGTTCATTACTTTGTTATTCGAGGTCATATTTTTCTAAGGCAGCAGCAGGATTAATAATTCATTGTGTTTTATGCAGCCAGTGATGTCATTTGTATTTAAAGTGTTTGACTAATTGCCTCCTCTCATCAAGCTAATTATTTCTCCATTGTGTTTTGATGGTGTAATTGAGGATGCAGAGTGGGTGAAAGTCAGGCGGCGTGTAGAATGAGTAACAGCCTCGGTGTCTGTATGCGGAGCTGCACTTAATCTGTGCGGCGAAAGCCTCTGCAGAGTTGATGTCGCAGCATTGATATTCTCCTCACTGGGTTGTCAAGCATGAAATAGAAGAGAGCTCCTTCTGTGGATAAAGTCGGAGCAGCGCTGGATGTAGGGAGCTGAAACTCTGGAGGAGCAACGTGGCTCCAGTAGATGCTGAAGACAGAAACTGGAAGCTTAAGCTCTTTAACACCAACTTTTCTGAACCGCTTTAGTCAGGACACAAAGGCAAAATGATGATGGAGACCAGGCTGGCTGGTCTGTGTTTAACAGCATCTCCTTCTCTATGTCTGATTCTCCAAAGGGAGTGAACCGGATGGGGAAGGACCCTCAGGTGGGATGGGACGGGGTGAGGAGGAAAGACTGGCATGACTACGAAGCCATCAGAAGAGACTCATCTCGATCTGGTATGTCCACCATGTTGTTTCCTTCCTACTTTCCTCTCCATTAAAGGATACACTCCACAACAGACTGATGGAAGATAAGCAACATCTTGGTGCAGACAGTGAAGGACCTCAGCTTCCTCCAGAAGTAGAGTCTGCTCTGTTCTTTCTTCTAGATTCTTCTGTGTTGGATTTTCCAGTCTAGTTTTTTGTACATCTGATCTCCCAAGTGCTTGTATTCCACAATCCCCTCCACCGCTTCTCTCAGGGTGTAAATAGAGCTTTGTTTACTCCGGTTCCTCCTGAAGTCAACCATAATCTCTTTGTTTGTGTTTAAGATGAGGTGATTGTTTCTCTACCATCTCACACACTGACTGATCACTTCTCTGTACTCAGTTTCTTCTCCATCACTGATACTCCCCACAAAAGCAGAGTAATCAGAGTATTTCTGCAAGTGACAGGACTCAGGATTGTATTGGAAGTCTGAGATGTGTGAAGAGAAATGGTGAGAGTACAGTCAGGTACTGGAACCAGGCAGCACAGGAACTCTTTTCTGGTGTTGAAAAGGTGCTGAAGAGGCTGAAACCACCTGGACCTGCAGCCTTGTTCTGGATTAGTTTCTCCAGTTGTTTCTTGGCCTGACTGCAGGAGACAAACAGGCTAGAGGTGGAGGAGGTGGAGATAGAGAAGGTCTCAGAATGATGTGGATGGAGATGAAGCTGTGTGGAGGAGTGACAGGAAAGCTGGAGGCAGGAGCTGAACCTACTGAACATGTTCAGCCTAGGGCTGGGCGATATGACCTTAAATATCTCCATAAATTGAACATGTTACTTCGATTACAGTTAATTAGCAATTATTTTATTTTTAGCCCCCATAGCTAACAAAGTTTTTGTTGAAAATATTTTCATAATAGAAGACAAGATATTGATTTTAAGCTCACACAACTGAACTGTGTGTTAATTTAATAAAAAAATTTAAAAAATATTTTTAAAAGATATTTCAGAGAAATANAGCTCACACAGCTGAACTGTGTGTTAATTTAATAAAAAGAAATTTAAATATATTTTTAAAAGATATTTCAGAGAAATAATTAATTGACATAATCAAAACATCAATTACTGTTTCTGAATATTGGTTTTGATTAATTACCCAGCTCCAGCTCAGTCTAATCCCCCTTTAACTTGGAGGTTGGGGTATTTTTCCTTCCTGACCTCATGTTGTTCTACTGGAGCTGCTCTCAAACTTTTTCCTGTAGCTCCTCCTTGCACTTCTTAATCTTAATTTTAGTCGTTCTCCTGGTGGTGTGTGTTTTCGGTGCAGGTAACGGTGAGCAGGGGAAGGCGTTTCCTCTGACGGATGCTGACAGAGTGGACCAGGCCTACAGGGAGAATGGCTTCAACATCTACGTCAGCGACAGGATCTCCCTGAACCGCTCCGTCCCTGACATCCGCCATCCAAAGTGAGTCATGTGTTTAAATGCAAGATAAAATAGATTAAAGATGAGCCATGCCGCACTCAAACTGAATCAATTCTGTTTCTATTAAATTCAGCTTTATTTCTATAATGCCATCTCACAAGAATGTCATCTCGGGGTTCTATAACAGACAAATCAATTCAAGCTAAATGGGTCCAATTAGTGTTCATATAAAATAATTACATAGCTAATGAACTAAGGGATTACATTCATTCTTCTCTTTGATTCAGTCCTCCATCCTGAGCTGCACCGGGCAGCGAATGTTATTTAAACAAGGAAAACTGAAAAGTCATCAAAACTCTGGAAATAACCTCCCAGGACCTGCTTTTTGTTTAAATATTGATGTTGATAAGTGATTGGATTGAAGTTCTCTCTTTTTATTTAGTCTGAACTATGGATGTTCCTATTCCTTTTTTCTGTCCGATACCGATTCCAATATCTGATAAACTGCGAAACACGAGTCACAGGAAAAAGATGATTGCCATAGAACTTATTAAAGGGTAGATTAACTTGGATCAAAGAATTTCTTATAAAAAAATGTTGGAGTTGGACTTGCAGTGAACATTTGCTATGACCGACGGGCTGGTCATCCAGGGCAATAAATTCTAAAACTTTGTTATTTCGGTGGCTTTTCGCTGCAGTTTTTTACGTTTTACCTTAAGGAATCAAACTCCTTAAGCTTTTTAACGTCATTGGCAACTGTCATTTTACCGAAAGAGTGGCCAACAAGCAGCATGAGTCTAAGCAGGGATATCTGCTGAGAAAGAAGAAGCGAAACACAAATTAATGACAACAATGTTAGATCTTTCTATGTGGAGAGTAAAGAGAGCAGATAGGAGCCCAGTGCATCATGGGACATCCTATAGCAGCAGAACTAAAGGGATGGATAAGCCAGACTTACTATAAGATTTATCTGAAAGGAACGCTAAAGCTTGATCTGAAAGGTAAAGTGGGTGTCTCTTTCCTGAAACCAAACTGGGAGCAAGCGGCTTCCCTGCGAACAGGACACTGTTAAACTTCACTCCTTCTTTCTTTTAATTATTTTAACACAAAGAAAGTTTTTTACTTGTTTTGATTCCTGGACAAACAAACAAAGATCAACATGGCTGCCCTGGAGCCTCCCAATGATCACAGCTGGTCTGTATATACACCAGCAAGCACATTAATAACCTCAAGGAAGAAACTCTGAACAACTTAAAAACAAGAATGAAATCTTGAACTCACTTCTGGACTTGGCCCAGCAGCAATTCATCATAGGACACCCGACACCTCGCCCGTCCTTTCTCGAGCTCAACACCAAAACTCTCGCTTTGGTCTGTCTCAGGAAGAAAGCCTCGAACTGTGATGGCCTTGTCATCTCCAACTGCTTTGAGGCATATCCAACATATCCGAAGCGTTGTTCTTTCCCGAGGAAACAGTGGAGAGTTTTGTCCTGAGTAATGCAAAGATGCTAGGTCACATTTTCTCCCAACTAAACCCAACTTATCTGTCTTTTAGATCCCATTCCAACATTGCTTTTAAAAATATTTTATGGTTTCTTTGAGTTTGAGCTTTTAAACGTCGTAAATGACTCTCTTCAGATGGGGGTCTTCCTTCAAAACAGCAGGCCCCTTCGGAAGAAGAAGAATTTAGATCCAACGTTCTTGATAACTACTGACCTGTATCCAACTCACCACTTTTAAGTAAGATTAAATAAAACGTTGCTTGAGTTTTTCTACCAACACAGCTTTTTGGAAAACATCGGTCTGGTTTTAGGACAAACCATAGTAATGTGACGACTCTTTCAAAGATCATTAAAAGATGTAACATGGACTCTCAGAAACTTTTCTTTTTCGGTGCTACTTTCGATACAGTAGATCACATTTTAGTAGACAGACTGGTGGGCGTCTTTGCTTTAGTTCTTAACCAGTTAAATTCCTATCTCCCAGATAATAGTTTTTCCTAAGAAGTGATACATGCTCCCCAAGAATCCATGAAATCAAATTTCTCTTGGGGATGTCATCAGGAGACATGACATTGATTTTCACAGCTATGCTGATGACACACAACTTTACATCGGCGCGTCTCCTGATGATATAGAGCCAGGTAATGTCCTTTTAAACTGTATTTTAGATATAAAGTCATGGATGGCAGAGAATTTCTTTCAGCTCCATCAGTAATTATCGATCCTGAAGACAAGAGAGGGATCATTTTACCAAAACTGAAACATTTTAAACCTGAAACATTTGTGTGAGAAAGCTGGGTGTCCTTTTTGACTGAGCTGGATTTTCTTCCATACATTAGAAATGTGACAAAGACAGGATTTTATCATCTTTAAAAACATGGCCAGACTCCACCCATTAGATTATTTTAATGCCCTGCTCTCTGGTCTTCCCAAAAAAGTCTATATCTGACCTGAGGGCAGGAACACATTACACCAGTTTTAAAATCCCTTCATTGGCTCCTTGTGCGGTTTTAGGATTGATTTTATTTGTTTATAAATGTCTTAACGGTCTTGGGCTGCCTTAATTATTTAATTACTTAAATTCCTCGACATTGGGGAGATGCCTACTCGGTCGGCAGGTTGTTGCTGTGGAGATTGCCCTGGTTGGGGTGGTGGTAGGGTCCTGCACTGCAGGCCTGGCTGTGGTGCACGGATCTCAGCGGTTTCCTATTTCCAAGTGTTTCTCTCTAGTTATGTTTTGTGTTATTGATTCAGAGACAGAAACTTGAAGTCAGAGTTTATGTTGGTGCAAGTAGGGGTGGGGGTTGTATTTGTATGCTGTGTGGATATGAGTGTGATGATGTGTGTGTGTGTATGATCAGGTGCGTGTTGCTAAACCTTTTTTTTTAGATCTGTGTGCGATGGTTTTATATATATTTGGTTTTATTATATAAAGCACTTTGCACTGCTTTTGTATAAAAAGCACTTTATAAATAAAGTTTGATTTGATAATGATAACATCCAGAGAGGTGTTTGATACTTTCAAACTTGGATCTTCTTCCAGAGGTCCAGGATCCTGCAGGACAGAAATCTCTGATGGTGTTTCTGGAATGTTTTTGAGCCAGTTCGGAGGCCATGACTCAGAGTACTCTGATTACCATTGACATTGTCTTCACTTCCCCATGAATCTCTTCAACTTCCTCTTTTAAGTCTTGATGTTTTTCCATCTTGACTTTTAAATGGACTCATGTGGAACATTCATTGCATTTTTTTCTTTTCTCTGTACATCATCATATCCTGGTGATCCCTGGGCATTCATGTTATGGAATGATCAGACATCTTTTTCCAAATAATTCTTGTCTCTGGACATCTGTTTTTGACCAGACTAATTCTAGATGATGAGTGGGTCTCTTCAACTTTTCCCCAGGACATATACTTGATTTCCATCTTATTTAAATCTGCCACATTGGTCTGTTTAATTTTGACAGAAAAACCTTCTCTTCAAAATGCCGGCTTACTTCAAGCAAAGCTGGCATTAAAAAAGAAATAAATACGTGAAAAATATCTGTGTATGAGCAGTTTCGTCTGAATAGAGGTGGAAAAGGGCCGCGGAGGGCCAAGGATTTCATTTAAGCCAAAGACTGTGGCAGGTTATTTTTCAGAGATTGGTTCTCCATCAAGTGGACAGGAAAAATGAATCACCTGCAGGAGTCTTTAGAGGAATTGAAAACCTGAACAATTTCAGACCCCCCCTTCAGAGAACAAAACAAAAAGAAGGTTACAATTGAACGCAACGAATGTCTGCATGTGTGGGAAACACATGGAGGTTTGTTGGAGGAAGTATGAAACATAAAACGTGACTAAAGCAACATATTAGTGCTGCATTTCCCCATAGAACCTTATAATTCCTACATCAGAATAGAAAAATAAAAGGACTAAATAACAAAACGATAAAAAAACACAACCATGAAACTAATCTTCAGATACTAAATAAAAATGAGTCTTTAAAGGAGATTTGAAAAAGTCCACAGTTGGTGTGGTCCTAGTGTGGAGAGAAAAAGCTCTGTCCCCTCTCAGGGCCTGGTTATACTTGCTGTCCGCATGCGTATCATGGCTGCCATTAGGGCTCTTTTAAGCAGACGTTATTATTAAAGCTGATATTTTTGTCTATTTTACAGGTGGTGGATGTGGCCATTTCTAACCTGTGCTCTGTCTCTGTTCTACTCGTGCAGCATGTACAGACGTGATGTGACGTAATTACATGTCGACATGAGAATAAGATAAATTAAACCAGGCTGTTAAGTTTTATAATAAAAGGACAAAATATAAACCTGCTCTGGAGGATCATTAGATCAGATTAATTCTGTTGGGATCGGGTGCAAAGTTAAAATAACAAAATTAATAAAATGATATATTTTAATACAGCATAATTGAATGAAAAAATATGCAAGCTATTGAGTAATTCTAGAAAATAAAATAACTTTCTTGGGTTGGTGGGAGTTGCTGATGGGAGGTTGGGGTGTCCCTCTAATTAAATGGTCGGGAAAAGACTGGTTTTTATTAAGTTTATGAGAGCAGTGCTCTGGTTCAAAGGAGGTTGTTTGTTGAAAGGGAAAAATCATTATTACCTTACAGTCATTTTTTATCCAGAGCAGCTTACCTGGTCAGGCAGTAGCGTTAAAGGTCTTACCTAAGGACCCAACTGGAAGGTGTTAATATCCATCCCCTGGGGGAATCAAATCCAGCCATTCAGCTGCAGAAGGTGAGGGAGAAGGTGGGGGTGGATGATTGACACCCATCGGACTCCAAGCTGCCTGTAGCTACGAGCTAACCGAGCCAACTCGGATCTAACGCGAGCTAACCAGCTAACGGAGGTAGGCGGGCTAGAGCTAAGGCGCCCTGTTAGCCGGCTACACTCTCCCTTCTTGCCCCAGATATTGGATGCCTGTCAATCAAAAGAACACGCCCCTAATTATGCTGAATTTCAAGATTAAAAAACATCTAAACGGACGAGTTTAGATGTTTTCACATTTTACCGTCTGAGGTTGCCGTTTGTTTTACACCCACACACACACACACACACTAAAACAAAAGATTCTACATCGTTGTGATGGCGAGTTTAAGTGCTGTCCTGAAGGACGGAAGGAAATACAACTGTGTGAATTTCCTCTGGTTTCCCTGTTCTGCAGGATAATGGCTCCAACAGCATCATTCTACCCTGCCAAAACGTGCAGTTTACACCTTTTTCCTCTCAGGTAGAGACTGTCCCTGATCATCAGAAACCATTGTTTGAAACAGTTGTTCCAATTATCATCCTGCCCAGTGTATTCACGAGAGAGATGGCGCTTTACACTGACACCACATAGCACCTTCGTCCCTTTAAAACAGGTTCTTGACAGCAATTATCAGTGTCGTGGATGTCCCCCTGTGTGTGAGCAGGCTGTGAAGAAGGGACAATAAATGGATGCTGTGTTTCACTGGAGCAGCTTTCATTATGACTGCAGTGGATTATGGGTCAATGAGGGCTTCCTCAGGGAGAAAAAGGACCGTGAGAATAAAGAAAGTCAAGTACAGTTCAATTTGGCAACAGTAAGACAGAAATGCATGACAACATAAACACAGAAATCAGTCAGTGCGTAAATAATTATAATGTATAAGCAGCGAGTAAATAAATAATAAAATTTAGAAGAAATATATAAAGAGTAAAATATAAATTAAACTAAATTAAAATATATGTAAAATACATTTAAATATAATAGAAGAATGAAATAAAATATTGACTAACTGACTAAAATAAAATCATTTTAATTTAGTAGAGGAAATAGGCTTTCTGTCTGATCCTGAAGGGTCTTTGGTGCACAGCGTGTGGTGTCTTAAACAGCTCATGAAACGTGGCGTCATTAAATAATAAACAGCCCTGGCTGCAGCATCTGGGGCCAAAATAATTTATTATCAGTTACTGGTAAATAATCCCGTTACTAGCTCAGACATATGTCTGTTGTTCATTATACTGATTGAGAGTGAAATACTGGGATTAAGTAAGTTCATCATTTTGTTTCCTTTCCTCCACTTCAACAGTTGACTGAGACTCAGATTATTTATATATAAATAAAAACATCGTTCCTGTCAGCGCTGGAGCGTCATGATTAGTAATGATTTGAGGTATTTTACTTCCTGTTGTCTTTCTATCATCTCCAACCAGTCTGTCCATCCTCCTCTCACCTCTGACATCAGCAAGACATCCTGGACCAGACACCTGCTGCTCGCTGGGTATTTTCTCTTCTTCAGACCGTCTCTGGATGAATGAAAGTCCCAGTAAACACTCAGACCAGCAACCATGCCACGTTCAAAATCACTTTAATTTCCCGTCTTTCTCATTCTGATGCTCAGTTTGAACTTCAACAAGTCGCCTTGACCATGTCTACTTGATTGAAGGTTGCTGTCATGTGATTGGCTGATTAGATATCTGAGTTAACAGCTGAACAGGTGGAGCTGATTAAGTGGACGGTGGGTGGATGTAAACCATTAACATTCTCTTCAATGACCATAAAGTTATAGATTCACATTAGAAATGTTTAACACAAAAACAGATTGTTTTCTGTCCTGATGTAACAGAGTTCAGGTCCTGATGAGGTGGACATCATCTATCTGAATGTCCTCAGCAGAATGATCCTGGCTTACTTCCAGCTTCCCAGACTCATCAAAGAACAGCATACTGGAAATAAACACACCAGCAACACTACACACACACACACATATATATATA
>CM047989.1:29196020-29209242 GCA_026261665.1 Melanotaenia duboulayi | reverse complement strand
ATCTGGGCCAGCTCACCACCAGGTGGTGAGCAGTTGACAGCTCCGCCCCTCTCTTCACCCGAGTGTCCAAGACATGCGGCTGCAAGTCCGACGATACGACTACAAAGTCGATCATCGAACTGCAGCCTAGAGTGTCCTGGTGCCAAGTGCACACGTGGACACTCTTATGCCCGAACAAGGTGTTTGTTATGGACAATCCACGATGAGCACAGAAGTTTAACAACAGTGCACCACTCGGATTCAGATCGGGGGGCCGTTCCTCCCAATCACGCCCCTCCAGGTCTTGTTGTCATTGCCCACGTGAGCATTGAAGTCCCCCAGCAGAACGAGGGAGTAGCGATTTTATTACTCCTTTAATCTAGAAATGATACATTTCCGCATATTTCCCCTTTAATTAAATTTTTTTTTTGGCCATGTCACCCAGAAAACGTTGCTTAACAGATTTAAACGTTAATTTACTTGTTGTAAATAACTTATTGTTATTTTCAGATAGTTGCTTGACCCTGATTTGAGGGCCGGGACAAGAACACATTTTATGTTGCACTCCTAACCCCTAGATAGGACGTAACACCCCTGCTTGACGACGGATAGTGAGACAGTCATGTGGAGACTGAGAGAGAATAGTGAGCCTTGTGACTTGCAGTACAGTGTGGGGCTGCCAGGGTGGTGGGGTCCCATCAGATGATTACAGACATGAGGCTACTCACGCTCTGATGGCAGTGAACAAAGTGTCAGGCGTCACAACCATTTATTCAGTCATGCTTATGTAAGGACATGTCCATCTTATCTGCCTAAATCACATGTAATGTCTCATAACTAACTAGGGCAAAGATTAAAAACTGAATCCTTGTGTTTGCTGGAAAAGGGCTGAAATATCTTGCAACAAAAAAAGCAGCATATTTTAGGTCTGGAGCAAATTACAGCCCTGCAGCTGCTGTGATCAGAGAAAGAGAATATTTTATTCTCATTTCATCTGACAAAAAATCCTGAAACTGGTCAGATACTTCTTTACCTTACAGAACCAGTCAGTGTGCAACACGACTTGTCAAAAGACTCAGTTTGTGATGGGACCAGTTAGTATTTGGGCTGATTAGTGGACACCCCCCATCTCGCTCAGTGACACTGCTGACTGCATCTGACTGACTGTTTTCCATTCTCCATAACAAGTGGAACTCACAGGGAATCATGAACCTGACACCGTTACAGAGACTGTCCTTACTATGCGCTATGACACGCATTGTTACACATTCATATCTCAATAGAGACATTAGGAGACAACATGGGGTTCAGCGTCTTGCCCAAGAACACTTTGACATGTAGTCTGGGAAAACCAGGCATTGATCCACCAACCTCCTGGTTGGTAGACATTTGCTCTTCCACATTACACCCTGTAGGACATATCATTCCTGGTCAACTTGTCATTATGTACAAATCTGGATTGCTCCAAAACCTCCATGTACTTTTCCTTGATGGAGCTTTATAGATGTGGAAGCTTCTACAACCCCAATACCATCAGAGATGCAGGCGTTTCACCTGTCCACTGATAACAGGCTGGATGCTCCCTTTCCTCTTTAGTCTGCAGCATCCATTTCACATTTTCAACCATCTGACCACAGAACAGGTCCTCAGATCATTTTAAATGAGCTCTGGTCCAGACAAGATGTCAGTGTTTCTGGATCCTGTTCACATATGGCTTCTTCTTTGCATGATGGAGCTTTAACCTGCATCTATGGATTGCAGGTTGAATTTTGTTCACAGGTCTTTCTGAGTCCATGCAGTGATTTCAGACAGAAAGTCATATCTGGCTGAGAACCCCCAAATCACCAGCATCTAGTTTGACCTTCAGCCTTGTCCCATGAATACAGAGATTCCTCATCATTCTCTGAATCTTTTAATGATATTATACACTGTAGATGGTGAGATCTTCAAAGTCTTCACTATTTTATGTTGAGAAACATTTTTCTGCAATTGTTCCACAATTTCTTGACCCAGTTTGTCTCAGCTTGGTGAACTTCTGTCCATCTTTCCATCTGAGAGACTGCCTCTCTGAAATTCTCCTTTTACACCCAGTCATGTTACTAACTTGTTGCCAGTTAACCTAATTAGTTGTGAAATGCTCCTCCAGTTTCTTCTGATTCATACCAGTCTGTTGTTGCCCCTGTTCCAACTTTTTACAGATGTGCTGCTGCCATCAGATTTAAAATGAGCTCATGTTTTCCATGAAATGATAAAATGTCGCAGTTTCAACATCTGATATGTGGTTTATGACCTCCTGGGAATAAAATTTAGGTTAATGAGATTTAGAAATCATTGCATTCTGTTTTTATTTACATTATAAATAGATACCCAACTATTCTGGAATTAGAGTTGTAGTTAATTAAGTACACATATTCAACTGAGGAGCAATTTCACCGTCAACATGACATACTGATGTCCAGTCCTGCGTGACAGCGATGAGTATGTAGTGTGGCATGAGTCTCCTCACATTTAAACATTTCTTCTGGTCATGGAGTTTCTTCTGACTAGTTACCAGAACAGCTGAATGCACTCAGCGCTCATGTAGAGACCTTTTTCCATTGGTGTAAACCAATGTCATTGTCATGGCAACAACATGCAGCAGCCAAAATAGAATAGGCTTGAACACACTTTAAAATGAATCTTTTCAGACTTAAGATGGAACGAACTGAGATGAAAGATAGTTTTTGGTGAGCGGGTGGCTGAAGTTTCCGTCTGCTGAGCTGATTGTTTAAATTAATCAAAAGTGATTTTATTCTAATTAAACTGCTTCTGCTAATTACTCTAAAAACATCTTGATATGATTAAATTGATGTAATCAGATTACAGAAAGTGAGTGTCAGCAGCTCATGGGACAGCTTGAGGCACATGACGGCTGGGATGATGTCTCTGGGAGGAGGAAATGAACTCTGTGATTCAACAGTTAACTTGATTATCTGAGTGCAGCTGTGAGGTAAATAAGAAAATGTCTTGGATGTGGGATGCCGACAATAATGACCCATTTGCAGCTAATTCAGTCTTTCATGTCCTCTCTGTGTTCTTTGCTGCGTACTGTACAAATAGCAGCTGAAATTTCTCTCATTTAATACCAAATTTCCTCCACACTGCTGCCTTAAAATGATCTTCAGCTGCTAAACAAACAGCAGCAATAATGGCTGCTGTCTGTGTGAGGATTTCACACAGATGCTCAATTTCAAGTTTATTTCTCAGAGGCTTTCACAAACTTTCCACCAATTCCTCAACTGTTCCCTGATGCACTGAGATTTCTGTTGAGATCTCTGCATTCACCCCTTTGAACTGCAGGTAAACAGCACCACAACCAAACAGTGGGTGTTGTGTTTCTTACCAGTAAAGATTTGGAAGTAAACCCTGCTTCCCCGTTTAATAAGAATACTTAATGAGGTTAATAAGGAATAAGGTTGCATTGCACTAAAAAAGTGAAACGTACGTGTCATTTAGTTAAATAAAATTTTTACACTTAGATACACCTGAGATTACCTAAGAGTAAAAATCACTTCCCATGTAAGAAGTAAATAGAAAAAAATGAGTATTGAATTAAATTTTGACTTTAAGGCAAAGAAGTTCATATCATGTAACGATGTGACGTCATGCAGATTTCTCCATGCTGCTGGTTTCATCCTCCGCCAGCAGGGCCAAAAAGTCAGACCAGGAGACATTTACTCTCTCAGGCCACCCCGACTCATATACTGCACATATATGCTCACACCTATGTGTGCACAACCACAAATCCATGCACCCATGTATAGGTAAGTAATTGCCAAAAGCCCAGTGATCATCATGTTATCTTCAGATAAAAGTTTGCTCCCAAACAACACACTACTTTTTATTTATTTATTTTTTCCCAGTTAGGCCACTTAGGAGCCCAGGCCACCGGGAAGAGTCCCGCTGCTCCCGATGGCCAGTCCAGGCCTGTCCGCCAGTACCTCGCTTCAGCAGTGAAAGGGCCCAGAAGTCTGACGGCTGCACTGAAACACGATTTTACACAAGGTAAGGATGTCATATCTGGTCCATTTATGCCACAGGGAGTGTTATGTTAGCATTTATAGATGTTAATAGGCCGAAAAGCTATTTTACAGACTTGCTTGGACCTTGCCAGCACGTTTCTCCACCTAGCTTACAAGGTGATCTTAAAAAAGAGCAGACTTGTAAGCTTGCAAATAATACTCAAATAAAATGCCCTTCGATATCACTTATACTCAAATTTATTTTGCAAAGTTTAAATCATGCTAAAACATAATTAAGAGAACTGGAGCGCCGTACTGTGTCAGCTTAAAGCTAACTTGCCTTCGACAAAGCTTCCGTTGCCACCGCTATTACAAGTGCAAAGTTAAGTTCATGTTAATGGTCAGTGCAAAATTCTTATTTTCGATTTTTTTTAATGGAGTTAAACAAGGACGCTGCATGTTCTGCTATATATGAAGGTTATACTGATGTTTGGCTCAGACGCAGGCAGACAGCAGGTCACAAACCTAAATATGGCATAAAAGCTGAAATTCTAGGGACTTTTTTTTGCAATTGCAACTGAAAATCACTTTTGTTTTTGTTGCTTTCACATTACTGCAAATAGCATAAAGCCTTTGGAGTAAAAGTACTGCGTTAAAAACAAATTAAATGTCCAAATGTAATATGAAGTGCTTATACCTGCTGTAGCATATAGCAGAAGTATAACAGAAATAAAGCAGACACATTAAATGTCTACACATCCTCCTGTGTAAATCGGCCTGAGACAGTAAGTTTAATCCCTGCACCAGTGCTACCCTTTAAACAGATTAGCATGAAGGTGATGGATTCACCAGAAGGCATTGGCAGTTTTTGTGTTTTACAGATTTCTTTATATCCCAGATCATTTATTTGCTTTGAGATGAATCTTTGTTGATGCAGTGGGTGAAGGGATTTTAATGTGGTAACATCATATATCAGGGATCACAAGATCCAGTCCTCAAGGGCTGCGGTCATGTGGCATTCAGATAGCGCTCTACAGCAACACACCTCACTCAAATGGAAAAGCTTATCAATTGCCTGTCGAAGTTCTGTACAGGCTTGTTGGTGACCCTTTAGTTGGAGCAGCAAGTATGTTGTGTTGGGGGTCATGACTCAAATGGCTCGGGGACCACCGAGTTAGAGGTTTGCAAGCAGCGCAGTCTGCCAGAGCACCCATGCAAACTAATGAAGTACAATTGACCCAGGCTATTCAAGCCCTAGTTCAGGGCTATTCAACGTCAGGTGTGGTGGAGCAGGGAAACATCAAAAACCTGCGGCCCTTGTGGGACTGAGTTTAACAGCCCTGACCTAGTAAATAGTCAGAATGACAGATAGCAATAATGCTAATTGTGAGAATCTGTTATTGAAGTAACGTTTACATGTTTGGTTGCTGTGTTTCATTTACTCACTCAGTCACTCAAAACGTGGTCCCGGAGACACTGCTGGCAGCAGAAACTACTGTAAGGGTGGTTTTAAAGACTGGCTGGTGTCTTTATACTTTCCATTAGATTTTAGGCTCACCAAACCTTACAGATAAGCAGTTTGAATGTAACTTGATATCATGTTTGAAGATAGATGGAGTACAGTTCTTTGGCGTTGTGGAGTATTCAGTCATGTGGTGTGGCAATGTTGGTATTTAGATGGAGGGGAGAAATCTGAGCTGCTGTTGAGGCCAATGTAATCAGTTACTGTAGTGAATAGACAGGTCTTGTTTAACTACCTGGTAGAAGTCAGAGATTACAGGGAAGCAGGTTGAGACAAATGCAGTAAAGGGCCAGAGGTAGGATTTTAATCTGAGACGGGAGCATTGAGGACCACATCTCTAATCAAGAGGTCCCTGCTTTATCTGTTCAGCTAACCGGGGCCCTTACAAGTACTTGTTCAAAGTCACACTTTCTTGATATCTAAATACACTAGTCTACCATAATATTTACTTGAGTGATAAATATGCTGTGTTGAAAAAATGCATTGCACTAACTTTGGTTTTTCTTTCTACATAAGTTTCTTGCCATTCCAACTGGCCCACTTCAGCCACGATTCCTGGCCTCAAGGAGCTTGTACTTGTACAAACGTTTGACTCACCGGGGACCAAAATTTTGAGAAAAGAGGTGTGAATACGGCTTTATACCTAAACGAGTTTCACAATTTTCTGTCTAGAATTTTATGATTTTCTTTTAGGAGATGGGTCAGAAGGATGAAGCTGACTCAGAGCGGTGGGCGGTGCCATCAGAGGCAGAGACGACCCTCTGCAGCAATCCTTCATGTCGTTAGAGAAGTTTACATAGATGTGCTGGGTGACGGTGGGAGGTTCGAAAGGACACTGTCATGTGTTCTTATTTTTAATTTTCTTCAGGAACTGTTGTGTAAATTGCACTATATCACCACCACTATATCACTATATTTGTGAATGTGCATTTGACTGTATGTAAAGAGGTCCTTGATTCCAATCTGGACACCCTCTATGTTCCTAATGTTCCCCTTGAGAGACATGGATTATCTTCTGGTAAAAAGTGTCCAAGGACTCCATTTTTGCTAAGGTCTGAGTCTGAGACCATTTGCCATTTACCATATCACTTCACTGCCATAATTTCTTCAATTTTTGTACATAAAGGAAAAGGCAGCCTTTGCTTAAAAACAATCGATAATAAAATGGGTGCTAAAAGGAACATTTGTCTGATTTTAGCACGCATTGATTGTGACTAATTTTGTTTTTTTTCCTTTAAATTCGGCTTTTATCCAAAAGTATTGAGTATTTGTTTATGATATATTTTAAATGAAAGAAAGTATTTGATTTGTTGTTGTTTAAGGACATAAGGAAACAATCTTTTAATTATGTATAATTAGAAATGGTATTTTATAACACCAAAATAAAAATTTAAGTTAAAAGGATTTAAATTGAATGTAACAAAATTAGAGCAATTTAATTACCTACATACAAAGACCAAATGTTCTTGGAAGTGTTGTAAACTATGAAGTAAAAAAATTACATTATACCAAAGAAAAAAAATCAACTTGGAATAAAGAGATAAAAGAAACTATAAAGATGATTTATTCCAATGTCAGTGTATGATTCAGGAAAAAGAAATATTTTGACTGATACTAAATCAGAATTTGATTAAATCAGAAATATAGTTTGAGACAAACTAACAAATTTAGCTGCAACAAATTAGACAAATTTTTTAAGTTAGTTCAAAAAATATTTTTTTCTGTGTCTGACACACACACCTCACTAAATGTTATATGCATTTTCTTATTTATATGCAGCCTGTTTGGTTTTATCTTTTACTAAATTTAAGGAACATAATAATGAACCTTTGAGATGAGAAATTTTGAACATTAGAAAGATGACATGCCTCTACTCTGGGACCTCTTCTCTATTTGTTAATCTTTCATTTTAAAGAGAGTACAACTAGTAAATGCCAGTCAGGGCTCCACACAGGACTCCTACGCCAAGAGCCAGCCCTGCAGTCGGGGTCAGAGGTGACACGCTCTTCTTTAGAACAAACACATCAAAATATCCTTGTCCTGGATGGCTGGGTGATGAGTCATGTCCTAATGTTGGATACATGAACCATACATATATTCAGTTATTCTGATGAACAGGAGAAGAAACAAATCTACTGTTATCAGCTTTCTCTTGTGACTATTTCAAGGTTTGGTGCGATCTGACTCCAATAAATGACAGTTTAAAAGCACAGCAGGATCCACAGACTGGGTTCAGTTTGAAATTAGACTTGTGATTGTTCTCCAGTCATTTAATCACAAATAGTTTGAATAGCAATAAGAGGAACTTAATTTAACTGAAATATGAGAGGAGGAGGAAGAAGAAGAGGGAATGATGAAAAATCATTCGCTCTGGGTGACCTGAACAGAGAAGAAGAGGCGGACAGAGGGAGGCGGTGAGAATGAGGCCAGGAATAAAAGAAGGACAATGCCTGGGGTTTTATTGACTGACTTGAAATATATATTTTTGCCCTACCCAGACAGGCATGTGCAGTGGGAGGACTGAGGCGAGAAGTGCATACAGAACCCATTTTAAACTGAACAGCAATATATTATTAATCCATGTCAAGTGATGGAGGCCCACATCTGACACTCCTTGCTCAGTGTGTGTGACCTTGTGAGTCAGCGTGACTGGGAAAGAGTTTTATGTCTTTAAACTTTCTGTGCAACACGTCCAACGTAATTCCTTTGTCTCAAACTGCAGCCTCACTGGAGACATTTGATGGTATGAAATCATGTCAGGCTGGGAGATGAACTATCACGCAGAGGGAAATCCGAATAAAATGAACTCATGAATAACAAATTTCTGCTTTTTTTCCCTCCACTTCTGTTTTTCATGGCGTTACATGAAAGCTGAGAAGTGAACAAAGCTGCAGCCAGAAAAAAAAGTGTCAGAGAAGGATAATCAGATCGTGGCGGCAAATGTCTGATTGGTTTAATATTCCGCTTTAATCATTGAGAACGCTGAATTCATTATTTAGACGCTTCATTCTTTTCTTTGTGGTTACAGCTTCGGAAACACTGAACTTTGGGAAGTGTGTAATTAATGGATTGCTCTGGATTCACAAAGGCAGACTGTGTTTGCATGTGTGTGTATTTGTAGGAAAGGCTAATCAAAGATTCATTCCACATGTCTGGAAAGGATGCTTTGCTGTGAAAATTTCATCAGTAGGAGCAGATTTTAGATCATTTTGATGTTTCAAACATTATGAACTGTGTATGACCAAGAAAAATTTAGCACCAAATGGTGTCAAACGCCTGAACATACCAATAACCACGATAACCGCAAACGTAACCTCTTAAATTCTTCCTGTGAAATCAATTCAGTAACAACCCTCTGAACCATTTTATACTTTAGTTGGATTCGTTGTTGAGTGTGTGTGTTGTCAGTCTTACGCAGATGAGAAAAACTGTTTATATTTGGACCGCTTGTCCTTGAGGAGATGGTAGATGTAGAGTCTCCACCATTGTCCAAGCTGTTTATGTGTCAGTCTGCCAGCTGTTTCTCAGATGGATGCATAAGCTGCTGTACACAAGGACAGTCATTATGGTTATTAAGGATTCTGTGTTTTCCATTGTGTTTTTGGTCTTTGTCCCACACAGCTGCTGGTCAGTCTGAGCACAGAGGCTGGGTGAGCTGGAACCTCCATTATCCTCAGCTCCTGCTATTATCCAGTGGTTATAGTCTCTGATGTGCTTCTTTCCTTCTTAATTACTGCAGCTCATCATCATTCTTTGTTTGTGATTACTGAACCAGAAAAACAGTTGTTCAGCGACAGAAAAGGCAGGAACAAGTGTCCTGAGGGTTTTTTTGAGTTATTTACAGCTTCCCAAGGATGTCTATCACTTAGAAATCGGAAAATATTTAAGCAAGATTTAAATGTTTATGCATCGCAAACTAGATTTGTGAGAAATTAGGCCTCAAAGTTTCTTTACCAAAAGCTGACCATTTCCATTAGCTAGCATGAACCCAACAACCAGTTGTTTAAAGAAATGGGGATGCTACACACCCTGGTAAACATCACCCTGGAAATACGTTTTACAGACGTGTTACTGCCATCAGATTCACTTTAACAGTTTTTTCTGTACAAACAAAAGAAAATAAAAAACAACCTCAAACTTGGCTGTAGGTTAGTTTTGTTCTTTAAATATAACCGAGTTGGCCTGAGTTTAACAGCGGTTTAGTGGTCAGTGTGTAATTGTCTGTAGAATAAAACACATTTAATTCCAGATATTGTTCCAGTGTTATTCTGGTAAAGGACAACTAGAAGTCAAAGCCAGCTCGATGTTTTTCCTGTGTTTCTAAATTCTCTACTGAGAAGAAATGTTCAAAACCCTTTATATAGTTTCCAGAAAGAAGCCTCCCAAGTCCAAGTCGAGTTCCTGCGGCCTTTTCCATCACTTTTCTCTAAAGGAGAAATCCAGAGTCAACATGAAGGATTTATTTATTCTTTACACAGCAGGAGGAGATTTAATTGGAATTTACTTTCATTTGTTTCTATATTGTTTTATGTTGGCATCAACAGATAGAAATGAATAAAACCTAAAGAACTAGAAGGAGTGTTGATGTGATTTTTTAAACATTTATAGTTTTGGAAATTAATTAATGGTGAATATTTGTGATATTTCTGATATAATTGATATAATTAAAGAATTATGTGGTGATATCCCATTTGTAACCTGCTACAGGCGTTAATAAACTTTCACAGTTTCACGGGTAAAATACTTAAAAGCTTCAAACAGCAAATTATCCAGATTTTATTTCTTCTCACATGTATCACTGTGCTTTCAATGACGTACAACCAATTTATCTCAAAACTATAATTTACTCCATTTTTTGTGTAATTAGTAATAAGATAATTAATACATGGGCTGTAAACCTGTAATCCTCCACAGAACAAGCATGAAACCATCAGTAACTGTGTAGCACCACTTAGTTGAGTTGAAGCCACAACAGAATTTAATTAAATAGTTCAGTCTTTCACTAAATAGTTAAGAAACTGAAAACAGTTTCAGTCTTTTGACTAAACCCACAGGCTTGAAGCTTCTCCAAATGTCATCCTGCAGCTGATAAACTGACTTACATCAAAGCATATGGTGATGAGAGATAAAAATGGCCCTGCAGCTGCTCACTGAGGGATTCACCATCCTCTACCGAGCAGTGAGGAGCTGATGGTCCATGGTGATGGACTCTGTCTAGAATAAAACAACATAAAGTTTAGATTAGGATTACACAGAAATATGTTCAGCTCAGCTCATGGAAATAATTACCTAGCTAAGGAAATGAATGGATTGCATTAATATACAAGGTTACTTGTTTCCTCCCCTAAAAATATTTAAAAATAAATTTTAATTATTGCTGCTTTGGTTTGATCTGTTTGTGTCTGTTCAGTTGCTGCATATTATCTCCCTGATGTTAATGTAAATGTTCATTTGGTTTGCTTCTCGATATTCAGATTCAGATGTATTCTTTCATTTCCTGTACCGCTTAGTCCAGTGAGGGTTGCGGGGCAGCTGGAGCCAATCCCAGCAACTAACAGGTGAGAGGCAGCGTACACCGTGGACAGGTCACCAGTCCATCGCATCAGATTCAGAAAAGTTTATTTTTCCCATATGGCCAATTCATCTGCAACTCACCACAGACACCAGTCAGCCTTGGACGTGCAAGGTGTCAGACATAATCAGTGCACCATACCCCATGAGGTTGTTGGAGGACATGAAGTCAATAAAACAATAAATACCAATTCAGGCTAGGGCACCTGTTAGCGCAGATAAAATAAAGCAATGACAGAATAAATGTCATTTAAAATTGTTGCTCTCAGGGTTAGAAAGTGTGACAGCTGAAGGAATAAAAGATGTAGAACATCTGTTGCTTCTCCTTAGGGGAGCATTGTAGTGCTGATTTGATGGCATCAAAGTAAACTCGTTGGACAACACATGGTGAGGATCACTGATGATGGTCTTTGCTGTCTTCATAACCTGAAGCTCCCAGAGAGAAGACAAATGTCTTGTCTGACTCCAATAATCTCATAACAAGTTTAAACTATGGAGATCAGGCTGTTTTTGTCCTTCAGAGTTAAACCACTGAACCAACAGACACAGGAAGATGTTAAGATGCTTTCAATTAATGAACAATAAAAGATCTTTAAAATGGTCACACTGACAATAAAAGAGATCAGTCTCCGAATGAATATGGAGCTGCCCTGTAATTTCTACTCTTTATGCTTTTTAACTGACATTAGAAATGCTTTTTGAATTCTCTGAGACCCAGCAGTAACTGTCTGGCTTTATACTACATTTTTTATGCTTATGTTGACAGCAGGATTTATGAAGTTGACCATCCTCTGTGTACGTGCTCCACTTGGTTGAACTACATCAAACTGACAGTTTTGCGACACATGGTTTTGTCTGCTCAGCCAGCATGCCACCCAGCAAGCTAGCAGTGATGAGCTGTGGGCCTGTTAGCGAGTCAGACGTCCTGATGGTTAAACTGAGCTGAGAATGGACTGGACACCTCACTGCTTCCTGTCACCATCCTTCACTGCAACGTTTTTCAGTTTTTTGGAAACTTTTTGCAATCCTGACCTCTCTTTAGAATTGTATGTGAATGAGTTTATTATTAAAGATCTGTTTTCTGTATTCATGTTTTTGAGACCTTTACTAAAACTGGTTCCCGTCCTCTGTAATTAATTGTGTGTTGCTTTGGGTTTTGCATTTTGAGATTTTCTTTGCATCCAACTTGACTAGGTTTTGTTCTGATAAAGGCCCAGCTTATGCCTCAGCTCTGCCATCTGGAGCCAGACCAAGGATGCTCCTGGACAGAGAGATTAGAGAATAAACAGACAGATACCTGCAGTCCACAGGGCTCAGAGAGCAGAGACACAATGAAACCAACTGTAACTGCAGGAAATACAATTAACCTTAAAGGGAGGGGGAAGGGGAGGATGAATAAAAGGAAGAAGGATGAATAGAGAATAAAAGTTGAGGTGAAGATCAGTCAAAACAGAGCATGAGAGCAGAACAGCACAGGACTCTAGGGTTTAACAGTGCAAGGCTTCACTGCAGAAGATATATCATCCGTCCTGTTATTATTTTCTGTCTGCTGCTCAGGAAGACTTGGAAAAGCTCCACGCCATAACACCAGCAGCACAACAGGGTTAGTTTGTTTTATTTTTCGTTGCAAACAACACTCACAGGTTGACTTTGTGATTAAAACTATGTACTTTAGGTTTTACCCAACCATGTGTTTGTTCCTGTACAGCAGTGAAAGCTATTCTTCAAAATACCTCAAGCAGTGTCATGCATGGCAGCTTGACTCTGCCGAGTTAGGCTGTGGGACTGAAAGGAAGGTTTAAGGTTGGCAGAAATGGTTGAATTTCAACAGGAGACTGTACAGAATAGTCTCTTTTAGCTGAACAATCACACAATCACTGAAACTTTTTACTATTTAGTTTGGATGCAGTAACTGAGAGGTTGTTCTAGCTCCAGACGTGCACAATTAACAGGATGAAGATTCTGGTAAAGCTGGCTTTGATGTTCAGAGAACGTTGCCTGGATCACCAAATGAATAAATAAATTGAACTGAAAATGACACAGAAAAGTAAATAAATAGGAATATCAACTAAGTAAATATTGAAGATTAAAGATGGGCTAGCTACCCATCAAAGTCCCAAATGCCCCTTGTAGGGTCACCCATGGCAAA
>CM047989.1:29168460-29179329 GCA_026261665.1 Melanotaenia duboulayi | reverse complement strand
GGATATAGAATTGTAAGTGTGTTTATGTAAAGATGTATATAGAACATAACAGTGAAAGTTTTATGTGTATGTTTTTGTATGTTTTTAAATCGGGTGGGCGTAGAAAATAATATATATATATGCTGGGCATGTTACTATGTTATTATTGCATTATTATCACGTAAATGCATTAATTAACTCCGTTACTTTTTTAAATGTGCATTCATGCAGTTTTTTTCTCTTATTTTATCTTCCAAATTTTTCATTACTGTTTCTAAAAACAGATAAACAACATGCAGAGGCTGCAATCCATGCCTCTTCCTCCATTTCACGTCCTGCTGAAGCATCTCCTGTAATCAGGAGAAGGCAGGTTTATTAAAATTAGGAGACATTTTTTCTATGGCACATAAAATTGTCTGGTCAAAATCTATTTAAGTGGGCCAAAAATGTGATGTTTGGACAGGAAAAAGCTCCCAAAAGACAATGAGAAACACTTTTTTAAACTAAATGTGGTTTTATCCTAGTGGATATAAATTTTGAGATTGACAGCAAAGGTAAGACATTTTATAGCTATGTTTTACAAACTTGAAGTATAAATCGGGCCTTCTTTTGCCTCTGGTTCAGTGAATCTCACAGCGAGATGAAACAGTTGTGGAATCTGTGAGATGTGAGCTTTCAGTAGAGGAGTCGTTTGTCCATGTTCATGCCATCGGGTGGACATAATTTACATATTTTTCAGAATTTGTGAACCTGGCCTGTCAATTGTTTATTGTCTTAACTGTGTTTGGTGGTCATAGAAATGGTTTTACTGAGCTGTTAGCTGAGATTCTGGACTTTCTGTGGATAACACACGTTTAAAACCGGATGTTAACCCCTTAACGCCCAGTGGCTGAGGGTGCAGGTGCAAGAGGTGAAGCTAACTAGTTGAGCTAAGAATGCAAAGTTAGAGAATTTGTAGGCAAGACATCTGGATGATGAAGCACTAAAGCTGCATGGATGGAAGTTATTGTGCATATTGTGAATATTTCTCTCTCCTCACCATCTAGAAGCTGTGAGATTCTCATCCTGCTTTCTGTCTGTTCACCTGATGCTGATATTCATCACATATTGTTCCTTCTGTGTTTAGAAGGAAGCAGCTTCACAGCTTTAAATCCATCCTGCTGACTTTTTACCTTTTACTTAGTAAATCCCGAACATGTCCTCCTTCTTTGTTATAAACAGGGCCGGCCTTGGGCATAGGCAGTCGCTTAGGGTACGTATCTGTTGGAAGGGGCGCCAAATTGTCGTCAAAAAAACAAAAAAAAAAACTTTTCTTTCTTTTCTTTTTTGTTTTAACCTCATTTGATTTTCATTCAATTTCCTCATAAATAATAAGTAGGCCAAAAAAATTATATCATTTAAAAGAAGTTACAATACACTGGTCGATCTATGTTCCTACCCCCACCTATGGTCACGAGCTGTGGGTAGTAACTCAAACTTGTGAAATCAATCCTCTCAACTGTAACTTTTTAAACATCGCACACAGACACAGCATCTTCACTTCCTCAGTCAGCACTGCATTAAAACCAGAGATGTATCTCTACTGGAAATCATTGCTATAAAATCAACATTTATACACAGAA
Source organism: Melanotaenia duboulayi (assembly GCA_026261665.1). Lineage (NCBI taxonomy): Eukaryota > Metazoa > Chordata > Actinopteri > Atheriniformes > Melanotaeniidae > Melanotaenia > Melanotaenia duboulayi. The sequence goes on along the minus strand of CM047989.1, from coordinate 29,177,728 downwards.
ACTTAATTCTGTTGGAAATGGGGTTGTAATAATGACAATGACAGATTGATAAATGATTAAGTGAGATTTGTATCATAAATCATGTATTCTGGCTGAGTCCTGTCCTTTGATAAAGCCTAAGTTGAAATAATAACATATAACCATAGTTTTTCCCTAAAACAGGGACAATCTGTGGACATCACAATGGCTCTGAATGAAAGCCTTGGGGATCCCCTGTGCTCTTTGGGGGCCCAGACCCCAGGTTGGGAACCACTGCTTTTACACAAAGTTATTCCATGGATGTTTTCAGCTCTCCAGATTCAGCCCCCTGGCTGTCTCACAAAGAGATAGAAGATGTGAGGAAGCATCAGTTAAAAGCACCCATGTAGACAAAGCAGATCTTATGCTGGCTTTTTATTTGACTAAATCATAGACGAGACCATTTTACATTCTGTTTCATTAAGATTCTCAGCAAGCCTTGACAGTGTGCCCACATGTAGCCTCCCCACAGTGCTGGTAACTGATAAGTTTAAGAATGTATTTGATTTCTAAATCTGTTTGAACAGCCAGTTGTACAAACATTTCATGCAGTCATTTGTAATTCATCTCACCTTCATTCAACAGCTACTCCTGCCTGAGCTACTGGCTCCACACCTCTAATAACTGCACCTGGAAGCGTCTGACAGCCTCAGACATAAAAACTGCAACACGTGCATATGTGCACTGAAAGAAGAGGACTTCACTTTAAACGTTTTCCAAAATCTGCCTGGGAGGGATTTTGACTCCAGCTGACCCCTGATGAGGTGTCATTCCCTCAGTATCATATGAGGCAACTGTCTTCAGTTTCAAGATTCAAAGTGTTTACTGTCATTTGCCCAGTAAGGAAACAAGTTTCCCTGAACAATTAAATTCTTACTTTCCCATCCACACTAAATGCCATAAAAGATTAGAAATGGAAGAAAGCAACTTAAAAACTAGAGAGGAGATAAAGATAAAGATAAAACTGTAAATAAATGCACAGTGTGCTTCATAAACTGTTGTGCCACATTCAACATTAGCTGCAAAACAACGGTCATGAGGTAGACGGTAAGATGCATACGTACAATATCTATTCTAGGACATATATCTAGGACACATAAACAGTAAACAGTTACTGTGGTTGACAATACAAAAGTCAGTGTGCAGGATACAGGCCATTGTTACAGACTCCTATCAGCTGTTAACGAGTCTGATGGCCAAGGCAAAGAAAGAGTTTGTGAGTCTGGTTGTCCTTAATTTCAGACTCCCGTGTCTCCTGCCTGAGGAAAGGAGAGTGAACAGCCCATGTTGGTGATGGTTGTGGTCTTTGATGATGGAGGCAGCTATCCTGTGGACTGTGTGCAGATGTTCTGCAGAGAGTCCTGGTGATCTTGGACGCAGTCGTCACCACTCTCTGCGGGCGATTGCGATCCGTGGCAGTAGATTTGTCGTACCGCACGGTGATGCAGCTGGTCAGAATTAACTTAATAATGCAGCTGTAGAAGTTTCTGAGGATACTTGGTGACATGCTGGACTTCCTCAGACTCCTCAGGAGGTCCAGGCTCTGCTGTGCTCTCTTCACCAGCTGTGTGGTGTTGAGTGTACAGGTGGGGTCCACGCTGATGTGAATCCCCAGATATTTAAAGCTGCTCATCCTCTCCACTTCCAGCCTGCAGATAAGCAGTGGCTGATGAGGGTTTCTCTCCTTCCTCATGTCCACTATCATCTCCTTGGTCTTTTCTCTGTTGAGGGAGAGGTTGTTGTCCTCACACCATGTTACCAGAGAGGCCACCTCCCTCCTGTAGGCTGCTTCGTCCCCACCTGTGATGCGTCCTATCACAGCGGTGTTGTCCGTAAACATGGCTTCAGCATGATGTTGTGCTTGTGGGAGTCAAACAATCATGGGTGAACAGGATGCAGAGGATGGGACTGAGGGCACACCCCTGTGGTATGGCAGTGTTAGTGATGATGCCGGCTGAAGTCTTGTTCCCGATCCTGACAGAGTCTTGCTGGACTTATTTTGAGAGGCAGATTTTCTGTGGGACGCTCAAAGTATACCACCTGCTCCAGGTCCTGGTTGAGTTGGATTAAAGGGTTTGAATATAGGTCCAGTGTGTTCCCATCCTGGTTCAGGTGGAGAACTTGACAAGTTAAATTAGGTCCTGGTCCAGGTGGAGTAGGTCCAGTTTGTTTACATCCTTGTTCAGGCGGAGTATGGGTCTGGTTTGTTTAGGTCCTGGTCCAAGTGGAGTACGGGTCTAGTTTGTTAAGATCCTGGTCCAAGTCTACCGAGTCCTGTGTGAGCTACTGGGTTGTGGGGATTCTGAGTTAAAGAGTCTCTCCGGAGTCATTAAATCTGTTCCTCTATCTCCATGTCAGGTTCAGCACAGACATATGAAGACTAAAGAAAATAAGATTACAATAAAAATAATAAAAATATCAAGGGCTGCCATGTATATAACATGTCTCCTTTGGTAGAGCAAATCTGTCAAGCAAAATATGGCACACACACCACCGTTCTGTATGTTAGGATGCTGGACAGGACATAGTAAAAAAAAAAGCCTGCACGTTGCATTGATAGCCACTGATATAAAATCTTGTTTCTTTTAGGCAGACATGACAGAGGCTCATCAGTTTAATGATTACAATAAAGAAAGAAGCAAACAGCATTAGCCATAAGTCACATTCAATAATTACATTTACATCTCCATAAATAGATTAAATATCTTACCCCAACAGACTGCCAACAATCTTAGCAGTCAAATGAAAAGCAGTGACCCAAAACATTTTTGTGGGAGTCTGCCAGAGGCAGAGCGTCCAGCGTCTGGCAGTGGGCTGAATATTGAAATTGGACATGGTCCTTCACAGCCTCTGTTGGTATTTTATCCCCAATGTAGTCTCTCTCTTCATCACAATGAATAAAAGTGGCATGACAGCATATTGTGAGTGGGTGTAAGTGGGCAGCTCTCCTGCCATTAGTGGCATTCACAATGGTTGCACCACAGTGAATGGAAAACGTTTGTAAGTGAAGCTGATTGGCTCTCAATTAGGTTTGGAATTCGATGCTTGCCTCTGGTGCTTTTGGCGGTAGCATGTGGGCAGCAGTCTCGTCCCCTCTGAAGTTTAATGCTCTGCTTTCCTTGTAGCTCCGTCAGTAATGATGCTTAAACATGAGCCATGCAAATCGATAAACAGCTCCTGCTGAGTTGCTTTTTCTCGCTTTAATTGAGTGAAAAGTCTGGCTGCTTTGATCAGCACTCTAACACTCAGCAAAAAAACACAATCTGTTGCTTACTTGTGGCATGATTAATTTGGGGAATAAGTTGTGTAAACAGTCCAGCAGCTGTAAAACTGCAGCGCCAGACAACAGTTATTACTTACAAACTGAAAGAATTCAACTTCAAGGAGCATCAACCACAAAGAGATCCTGAACAACTTTTTTCTGCTGTTTTAGATTGGATATAGCTAAAAATCTTTAAAAGAATTTTCTTTTTCAAAGATCCTTTTAATGTCAGTTACCTGAATGAGCCTAAAATGGCTAAAATATACAAAAAATTACACATTTGATCCTAAAGACAAAAAAAATCTTCAATTGAAAACCATCAAAATGTCATTTATGACATTTCTCCATCAAATTGTTCCACTTTTATATATTCAAATCATTTTATTTGAATTATTATAGTTTCTTTTTGTTTGTTTTTTTTCAGTGGTTTTTGACTTTTTTTTATTGTATCAAATGTTTAAGTTAAAACAAACAAACTGACAAACAAAATCAGACTCTGCATCGAAAATAACAATGCATGCAAATCAATGTTGAACTGACCCTCAGTTAGTAAATCATTAGTTTAACACTGTTAAGTGAGGGCATAGCTGATGAAAGGCACGAGGTTTTCATTTCTTTCAGTCTTTTTCAGCTTCTACAAACTTCCTAAAACCTACATATTCATCTTGTTATGTGAGGCTCTGTGACATTATTTAATTTTCTGGGCTGATTATAGAAGTGGTATCTGACATTTTTAGCATTCTCCTATGGCAGTTGCCAGGCAACAAGGTACATATTTTTATTATATTTAATCCTGATGACCTTTGTGGCTGCAGGATGAAAAGGTGATATCTCTATTCAGATCCTGCTTCAAAGGACAAGGTGTTCGAAGATGTCTTCTTTAAAGGCCTGTCCTCTGAAGAGAGACAAACAAAACTGTCTAGCCATTGGAAGACTTCCCATCAATGTGACCATGTATTTATGTTCTCTGCTGTATTGCTGGCTGAGAGGAGGGACGTGGGCAGGTTGAATAAGATGTGTGTTTAACCAACACAAACATGAGCTCATTGCAGCCTGGGAGTTAAAGTAGTCTAGTGACTAATATAAATGTCATTTTGACAGTATAACTTTTTATTTTACATGAGCAGGGGTTACTTCAGGGCTACAGATATTGTAAATATTCTTTGCAGGACAACTGCTGCAGACGTTCCATGATTCTTTAGAGAACTAAACTTTCAACCTCTGCTTAATAAGATGGAAATAAGATCAACCACAGACATATACAGCATTAAAATGTCTCATACAGGCAGCAGCAGCTTTCTTTTTTAAAACAACCTGCTGTTTTAACCTTGAGCACGCTTTCTGACAGAAACTTCATCTGCTAATGTGAGCTGTGATAAATAAGATCTGTCTGTTGTTTTTCTTCTGTATTTTTTCCTGATCCAGGTCAGACTCCTGATCTGCAAGATGCAGCTGAGCGCACATGTACTGGTCAGGCTTCTTCAACCAGCAGGACAGGGATGTCCTAACACTGGACCAGCTGTGGCTCCAGGATTCACACCCTGCTGCATGGGTATCACTAGGCTTGTTTTAGGGGGAGCTAGAGTTCCCCTAAGACAAAATAAAAAAATCATTAAGTTATAGGCTTTAGTACTGGCTTTAATGATTTGTGATGTTGGCGTTTAAGCTGTGTTAGGCTAGTGATGTCTGGAACACAGTGCAGGGAAGTTTCCCATTTCAGGATTTTATTTTAGATTAACATAGATACTGTATGTAAAGCCACCTGCTGAGAAATAAGTTTGGGCAGGTGGCTGAGTGGACTGAAGAATTTCGGCTATGGAATAAAACCAGGTGTTGATGGCTGTGGGGTAAAGCCAGGGGTTAAACTGGAACTGTGGAGTGAACAGAAACAGATCTCAGAGGCACAATCCAGAAAATCCAACAACCCTGGTGTTTTCTGAGGCCTCATTGATTTGGTTGCATCATTAGACAAGGTATTTGAGGAGCACCTAAAAACGGTTTTCACGGGCTTGTCAAAGACCATACAGAATGAGCTCCTGGAGTACATGCTAGCTGTCATCCGAGCCCAAATAGTGGAGGAGGTCAAGTCATTGTGGCCATCCAAGCAGATGAGATTAACAACGTGCCAACACAAAGTCAGCTGGTGCTTGTATTGCGGTACGTTGATGCCCATCATGAGGTGAAGGACCGTTTCTTCGAGTTTCTCCCTGTTATGGTTGCAACGTCCGATTCCATTGCTGGTGCTCTTTTGGACAGACTGAGTGATCCTTTTTTGAAATGGTGACAGAGAGAAACTTATTGCACATACATCCAATGGGGCCAGTGTGATGAAGGTAGAGCAGTCTGGTGTGCAGCAAAAGGTGCATAAGCATTTCAGAGATGCCCAATATGTGCACTGTTATACACACCAGCTGAATCGGATGATGCAGCAGGCTTCTTCTTTTCTTTTCTGCTCTAGGAAGCATTGTCAGTTTTTTTTACCTGGTCAACCAAACGCACCAGTGAAGATGGACCTTTAACAGAAGAGTCGTCAACACTGTCTACGAGAACCTAGATGACCTGATGCCGTGTTTTGAATCCATCACGACATCGGGTTCATTTAACAGCACCACAGTGAGCGAGGCATCTGTTTTCCTGAGGATGCTGGAGGATGAGGACTTCCAGTTTTTCCTGCAGCTGTTTGATCAGATAAGGTCTCATGTTGACATGCTGTACCAGCAGCTATAGAAGGACATTGATGCAGTCTTTGTCAGATGTGCTTTCCAGAGCTTCACAGGTATGCAGGCAGTAAGGTAAGATAAAATAATTTTAAATTATTCTCAATACTGAGCCTTGTCATAGGTAAATATAGTTATCAGCTACTCCATTAGGTACACTTGTGCAACTAAATTAAATCCAATAAAACGGTCCATATATGTATAGCTTTTGCAAAAATATATAATTTCGACTTTTGTCAGTAAGATGATAATTGAATAGTGGGTGACAGTCGTGAATTAGGGTGATATATTTATCAGTGTTTAAATATTTTGTCCTTAAGTTTATTAATGGAGTGAACAACATTTTAGGCACTTTTCAAGACAATGCAATTAAGTACATCATCACCCACAATAATAAACATAAATCAAGTTATCGCCTAAACCCTGAAAATGTATGAACTTAAAAAATATAGAATTTATAACAGAACTGTTGCAGAGTTGTACCTAATGTAGTGGCCAGTGACTGGATATCTATGAATTAAGTTTTATTTGTGTTTCAACATTAACATTTTTTTCACTTTTCTAAATTCTATCAGGCCCTCGTACTTTTATGTACTAACAAACTCTGTTGGTCTGGTTGCCCTCAGGGACTCATCTCAGCAGCAGCAGCAAGTAGCAGCAGGGATCACCAGACCAAGAAGGGCCTTGGGAGAAGGAGAGAAGTAGAGGATTTCTAAGGAGACCTGCAACACAACCCTGGTTCATGCTAAAGTGCGCTTCTCTTTCATTGACCACCTCGTTTGTACCACACTGCTACAGGCAGAGATGTACACCACCATGCATATCCTGGTGAGGCTGTGGATGCCACTGTGACAGCATATCCCGTGCTGAACAAGGCAACGTTGAAGACAGAACTGTCTCTCATCTACGAGAATGCTGAATTTAATGGCTGCTGTGGTGCACTTACATCTGTTGATGAGCACAGGGGATTGATCATTATTTGTAGAGTTTAAATTATTTTATTTATGAAGAGACAGGGATGAAACTTTCCACTTAACTCAGTATGTGGCTTATGTCATGAAAGGGAAAATATTTGTCTTGCAGTGTAGTAGGTGATGTTGCTCAGTTGACCTTGTTAAGGAGTTAAATACCAGTGTCATTAATAAAGAGCCTTACTTATTATTTTATCCATTAAACAGGTAATTTTAGTCATCATCACAGCAGTTACCCTCCCTGAGAAATTTGTCAGGAGCCACCACTGCAGTGGAGGCCACAAACTGAGGGAAAAATAACCTGAAAGGATTAAAAAGTCCCTCATGACCTTCAAGTGTTAAACCACACCGAGAGTGGATTAGTTCAATTCTCTCTCTTCAGCCAAATTTCTCAAGGTGCTCACCTGTCCTCTTCGTCTCCTCAGAAGAGGAGTCCACATGAACATGTCTCAGTGAGACTGGCCATCCAGTGCATGGTGTGCGGGAGCACTATGGTGGCCTCTTTCCCAGCACATCGGGGTCGGTGCTGGCCCACGCCGGTTGGTTGTCAAGGGGGACCTGGTGTGGGCCCTCAGCCCTTTTACGAAGGATGGGTATGCGGCTGGCGATCTTGACCCACTAGGGCCTGTGACCCAAGGGCTGCCTAGGGCTCTCCTCTGCCTCCTCCTCTGGGCTGCCCTGGTCTGCCTCTATCCTCCGTAGAGGCGTGGTCGCATTTGCACGAGCTCATTCACCCCGCCTCATCACTGATCACTCCCTACTCCCCATCCTCTGCATGCTGACACAGTAACTGAGTTTATACACTAAACCCACAGTTTTCTTTTTTTTTCCTGTGAGTTAGTATCTGGTCATTGTTGTGATACTTTTGTGATATGTCTTTTTGATGTCTGTGCTCTTTTTGTCTTCTCTTTCTTCTTTCCTCTGTTCTTTTTGCTTCTTTTTGCTGTCTTCCTTCTTTTTTTGTCCCCTCCGGTCAGGTCCAGCAAGATTACATAGATTCCATGAATCAAAGTAAATAAATACATCAATCAATCAATCAGATTATCAAGAGGAACTTTATAACCATAGGCCTCCCCTTGGCAAAGCAAATTTTATTCAGCATGATACAGCAACCAGATTATCATTTTGGTTGCTACGATGCTGGACAGGACAGGTCAAAACAAACAAAAAATAAGCACCCACTGAGTCATAAAGCAGTTCGGGTATATGATGAGTGAGGTCTATTTATAAGGATGACAGGACTGACANCGAGGACATGTGTCTATTTATAAGGATGACAGGACTGACAGGTAGTCACACTCAATATTGAAGATAACCAAGACAAACAAAGGTGGAAACAAGCAAGCCTATGTATGTCTTATGTGACTTGCAACTGAATGTTCAGTTATTTATTTATTTTTTCATCCTAAAAAATAAATATTGTAAAAGGATTTTTGAGCATTTGTCTCTTTTTCTATGAGTGTTGTGAGCATTAGCGTATACACCGACTGGAAAGTGTCTTAAGAACGTGGACTGAAGTCAAATAAGACTTTCTGGGTAAATATAGATGTTAGAGGACAAAGAGGTCATGGATATTTTCTGTGATTGTGACATTGTTTTAATTTCTCCAGCAGACTGATAGTGAACATAAAAACTCATCTGAAAACTGCTTATTTGGACTTTGGAGGATGGAGCATGTCTCTAAGTGTCTTTAGCTCAGTTACGTAGTTGTGTAATACACCAGGAGGGTAAATGGTCCCAAATGGCATGCAAACTGGTCTCCGTCTGCTTGTTAAGATACGGCATATGGCAGAGCCGGTGGGAAAGACAGCAGGGATGCTGTGTGACTGCTTCTGCTGACTCAGGAGGATACTTAAGTTTGAAAGAATTATAAGAATTGGCAAGTCGTCATGCAGTCAGTCACAATCAAGTTTAAGTTTGGCCTAAAAGAAGTGTAAATGAGAGAATGTCTGGAGGGTAGTTCGTTTATTCCACTAATTTAACTCATCCCAAATGTATCTGAGACTGAATCTGAGACTCCAGAGCAGGTCTCATTATGCCATTTTTGTCTGAAGGAAAAAAAAATCAAGTGGTAAAAGGCCAATAGAAAAGGGGGGTTTATGAATGTGCCAAGCCTTTTCTCATTTACATATCATTCTCTCAAGTCTTGGCTTTCAAGATGAAAAAAATGGGCATTAAAACCAACACAACAGAAACTATTTACNCTGTTTACACTTTTTCCTCTAGTTGTTTTTTTTTTTTTGTTTTTTTTTTAATTTATTTATGTTTATGTTTATGCTGCTCTTTACCAAATAACCTCA
>CM047989.1:28903857-28926090 GCA_026261665.1 Melanotaenia duboulayi | reverse complement strand
ATAGATAGATAGATAGATAGATAGCTTTTCTAAATATTTTATTGATGCTATATCTTTTTTCTTTTCCATTTCTTTTAGTGATTTTTAGAAATATTTTAGTTTTCTACTTTTTATTTGTTAAACCTTTTAATGTCTTTTGGAGTGATTTTCTGACTGTGTGTGGATCTGTGTTTTTGTGTATCTGTATTTGTATGTGCAGCGTGTTTACATATACAACATCTTGGTAGCATGTTTTTTTATAAACTTGCTATAAAAATTGGAGTAGATATGTGGTTTATGATATCATGTGACATTTAGGAGGAATCTCTGTGCAGAGAGGACAAGTATGACAGGATGTCGGTGGTCAAAACAGACTGACTGCAGTAGGAATCACTTCCTGATTTCATCACTGCATCCAATGATTAAGTTAAAACAGAAACAAGATTCATACAAGTTTCTGGTTTTCTGGACATGAGTTTGTCTCAGCTGGACGTGGCAAAGTTAAAAGTGTTCTGCATAAAGACGAAATCCTGTTATCTGTGAGGGTGAGGAGCATCATCAGTTCATGCAGCAGGAATATGATCTGCAGGCTTAGAGCAGCTCAGTTTGCTGTTATCTGACAGCAGCTTTGCATGCTTGTTTGTTTCTTTTCAGACATCTGTACCACAACACGCTGCCTCAGGAAACTCATCCTGTTTCATTCTAACAAACTTTCCTTGACTGTATTCACCCGGCTTTTATGCATGTAAAACATGTTCATTTCTTATTTTCCCATGGATTTCACAGATAAAAACAACAACAAATCATTCCACTGACAAGCAGAAAAAGTATTAGAGATGATTTTGCAGTGTTTATGATGCCGTTTCTCTGGTTTTTCACCTCCCTTTCACTCCCAAAACTCCTTTCTGCACCGGCTGCTTCAGTGACGTAAGGAAGACAAGAAGCTGGATTTTACGTCTCAGGGTCTTTTTTATTTTTCCCTCCCTCCTCTTTTTCATTTTTCCCTCCCTCCTCTTTTCTTTCTGCATCTTCACTTTGCCTCCAACAGAATTGCTGTTTCTTGCATGTGGGAGCCAAAAGAAATAGTTCTTAAAATTCTTATGAATGAAAAGGATGTTACCTCATTAAAGAAGAGGCCATAAATCTGTCTCACTCCTCAGCAGCACCGCTGCACATCTGGCCATTCACTCTAGCCACTCATTGTTTCTCATTCTCACTGAGCTACGGGTGGGTTTTATGCTTCATTTTGCTTCTGTCACATGTTGTTTGGTCATGCTTCCCCATCAGAAATCTCATGCTACCATCTCAACTCATGTTTGGGATTTTAGCCAAACTGTAAGAGGGCTGTTTCCAGTGAATACACTCAGCGCGGCTTCTGTCTTGGAGCTTTCAACCTGGAGACGACCAGGAGGTCGGCTTTTCTCTTGTTCCCCTTCTTTATTAACACAAACAAACTCTTGTGCAGGAAATAAACAAAAAGAGTTTACAAGAGAAGGGTTTAAACACAAACATAAACAAACCAAGAAAACAGTTAGAACAACAGACAAACAAATAGGCTTTAGAAGAACCATATCAATTACTAAATAATAAAAAAAGAGCTATTATAAAACAAAGAAAAACAAACTTACACATTAATATCACAGAATGGGATTTTAAAAATGATAAAAACAGAAAGATGCAGCAGTACAGGTATTTCTTTACAGCTCTGCCTTCCAGTCTTTTTTTTAGATATGAAAAATTAAGTGAAAATTCATTCTGAAATCAGACAAAAGTCCTTATTCCACATAGACGCAGTTTGCTTGATAGAATAATAATATTAATAGTATCAGATGTAATTACTTTTAAGTCATCCCTAAGATACATAATACCACAGCGCTTTAAAACGGAGTGTTATTTATCTTTAGAAAAAGCCAATTTCTCATGTTGATCCAAAACGTAATGATTGTTCCGCCACACTACAGAAAATTCATCTGAAATTTAAGTCTCTGCTTTTAAAATTCTGATACTGGATAAATGTCATTATTATTTTTAAATAAATTTGTCATTGGGCTCATTTTTAATTATCTTCTGTCCCTCCAATGCAACTTCAGTAAAACTGGTTCAAGAACTGAATGTTGTAAACATGTTGTATCAGATTAAGCAGTGGCTTTACAAACCTTAATAAATTCTACTTGGAGACTGCAGGAATTCAGTTTTGCTGAAAACGGTTGACAGTCCAGAATGTTTTCTTGATCATCCAACAAGTCATTACAAAGAAAATGGTTCTCTCATGTTAACTCTGTTTAAATACGGACTTTCTGTTGACAGTTGTCACCATATTTCGTAATAAAGTTGACGCAGAAGGTGGGCTGGAGGGATGATGGTTGTGCTTCCTGATGTCTTCTGCAGGATGTACTTGGTTCCAGGTATGTTTCAAACTCTGGGACAGATAGTCTAAAAGAGTCTATACCACCTAAACAGCATCAGGACCGCTATGTTGTGTAAAACAAGAAGTCTTATAATGTCGTATTTGTTTAGATCAGGGGTGGCAAACGTCGGTCCTCAAGATGTTTCCCCTGCACCAACACACCTGACTCAAATTAAATGGATCCAACAACCTATAAGGATCTGCGCAATGACTCATTAGTTTAAGTCAGGTGTGTCGGTGCAGGATGGATGTAAAACCTGCAGGATCGTGACTCTCGAGGACCGACGTTGGCCGACGTTTGGATCCTTATACTCGGCTCATGGTGTGGAAGCTGTTGGAAGCCTAAATAGAAAGAGATTTAAATTGTAAACCGACAGAAGGTGGTTGATGTGGATGGACAGCTCCCCCAAACCATCTGGTTTATTCCCTGAACCTGACCTGAGCCAGACCAGCAGAAGCCCTTCCTGCTGGTTGCTTCTGTCCAACTGTCTCCAGTCATATCCTGTCCTACAGATGGACTCCAGCTCCACCATCTTGCAGGTTGTGTTTGGTATGTGCGTCCAGCTCACAGCAGACTTCCCCTGCACGTTTGATGAAAAACTGGTTAAAGTGGTAAATGAACATTATAATTTCATCGGGACTCTTTTTAAAACATCTGTAAACACAGCTTAGCATGATGTTTTTGTTTGGTTGAACATTTTTGTCTCCAAACATGGATGAGCTCTGGGGGCAGACAGACATCCACTCCCTTCTCCCACGGTCTCTCACAGCCAATAGATCAGTGTAAAAGCAAAGCTGCGATGTCGGGTCATGATATACTGTGACTGGACTTTAAGTGTGTGTTCATGTTGGAATCTCTCTGTACGTGAAGACAGAAGCACTGAGGCCGTGGGCCAACACGCAGGGCCAGACGCTTCCAATTACATGTGTGTTTCTGTCAGGGGCCTCTGAGCTTTGCCCTTCATGGGAACAACAAGCGGCACCAGGACATGGCAAGGCGCCATGTCCATGACGGTAGAACCACACTGTCTGTTCTAATGCAGCTTTTCATGTTCTTCCACACTGTGATCAGGACCCTGCCTCTTCTGTCCTCAGACAGAAATAAAAAGCAGAGGACCCAAAATTCAGATTTGAATCTGATTTAAGGAGGATGATTGTTGGATCTGAACACTTCCTGGATTTAATGGTTCCTTAAGTGTGAGCATTAATAAAATCCAAATGCAGGTAAGATTCCACTCAGAATGGATTCTTAACCCCACACCTGCAGTAAAGGGGTAAATCTTGTTTTGAACTAAAAGCCACAGCAGCCTCTGAAGACAGAGGTCGCGTCCTCAAAAAATGACTGAAGCCAAGTCCTAAATCACAGCGTTGCTTCTCGACCATCTTCTTCTGCTTTACCAATGATGAACAAGGCTGGGAAACAACATTTATAATTACAGTTGTCTAAAGACAAATCCAAGGTACTCTTTAATTTTTGCTTCACAATTATTATTGCTTCATTATTTTTTATTTCAGACCTGCAACACAGATAAAGCCAATGAGTGTCTTACCACAGTGTGATATTTCTGTTTGTCCCATTCTTCCCACAAACATGCTGTACGATGTGCAGCAGGATGCAATCAACACACAGAACCACAATCTGCTGCATGACCTCTGTCATCCTCAGCTGCACCAGGAGACTCCCTTTTAACTCCTGTAAAAGAAAAAAATAAATAAAAGTTCATGTTCTGACTCCTTCAGACTCCATCAGAACCAGTAAGAAAAACCTCCATCCGAACCACNCATCAGAACCAGTAAGGAAAACCTCCATCCGAACCAGAATCAGGAAGAATGGCCATCTGTCTTGACCGGTTACATCATAACATCATTATTTGCATAGAAACACATGAAGCAGCGCAGTGATTGGCTGAGAAGCGTCCAAATAAAACGCACATGTGGAGATTGGAGGTGTTTCCTGAACTTAAACACTGAGTGAAACCAGGTCATGTGACTTCCGTCCTTGCAGCAGAACCTTGCTAAATATTATAAATGTGAGTTTTTTTTCTAGTCTGACTTAATTTGAAGTTTGTTTTCAGCTTTGGTTTGGACATTATGGTTTTACTCAGAGCAGATCTTCTTCTGCTGTTAGAAATTTCCTCCTACCACATATCCAGTCCTCTCTGACGAACTACATCACCTACAGGGTCAGTTCACTTAGCGCCAATAAAATAATTTTGTACTGCTTTACTGATAAGGTTCAGAGATAAATCATCCTGGTCTTAGTTCAATCAGGGGCTCTGAGACCAGCTCTGTACCAGTCCTGCTTTTATTGCCCCCTGTTAATCTGGCTGACACACATTTCTTTTGAAGGGGTGAAAGAGATGTTCAGCTTGCACCAAGCTGGGTCTCACGATCATTTTCTAAAGAACATGAACATCCAGGAGACACAAGTTTCAACTGATGAAGGAGAAAAAGATATTCTTTGAATTACACACCATTGTAACCAATTAGAGATAATTTATTTGATCACCTATTGAGATTTCCATACTTTATATTAATTTATATTTATGATGTGCAAAGACCTTTTATATGTGTGTACCATTTTATATTTTTAAACCTTGAAAACACCGTATGTGTTTGTTTGTTTTTGGTTTTGCACCTTCACCCCAAACTTACTTTACATTAAGTTAAATTTTTTATTTTAAATGTTTTCCTGGTCGTGTCTGCGAGGCAGAAAACAGACTCAAACACAACTTTAATACCCAGTTGTTTGTTCATGTTAGGTCCCTTCGACATTCATCCTGACATACTGGCTTTAAACACACACAGTGCAGCAGTTAATTTAATCCAGCGCTTTCAGTTCTCCTCTGCAGCCAGATGCATGCTGTCGGCTCACTTTATCAGCTCATTTAGCTTTATAGTTTTACTCAGAGGCAGTAAAGCAGCTGCAGATCGTATCTTTATGACAGCAAAAAGTTGCGTCTCTCAGTGATGCATGCCAACTTGATTCCTTCTACTGAAACTACCATTTTCTTTTCAGGAGTTTGGAGTTGATTTTCATTTTCTGAAGATACGTATTACAGAGAGACAGGAAACAGTTATAATCTCAGTGCAAGATTATAACGGCAATGATGATAATAATGTAAGATATAAATATAAATAATATTTGTATGTGTTTGATGGGGTCAGTTGGGAGGTTACGGTGGGATGATCAGCTAACGAGATTAACTGGGGCTGCTTCTGTGGCTGTGGGTCTTTAGCCCCGTTAATCCCAAACCTGACTATGAGATGAAGCTGTTTTTTTTTAAATAATTAAATAAATCATATTTTATTAATTCAGATTCAGAAGAATAACCAAGCGGGGATTCTCAGTGTTGGGTGGCTCTAAAGAGGAGACAGACTGGGATAAGTGTGGCACAAATGGAGCCCATCCGGTGGTATGAATAGCAAATATATTAACCAATGGATTATTTAGGTGTGAGAATTTATGGCTTCATTACATATGTGACTCAGTTATCTTGTTCTGTAGTCACACAGTAAATATAAATATAAATATATCACCAAACGGCCTCCAAACAAAGAATTAAACGAAGCCTCGATTTCGGGAAATAAGTAACACGTATGGGCGTGTGACACGTATGTCAATATGACAGGTTAGTTTATGCAGCTTTTTCATTAATTCAGGTACTTTTGCTCCTTGAAGAAAAATCACAAATTTTTACATTAATATCTATATTACAAGGCAATATGAGGCAATATTTTTTTTAAAAGAAATGCTTATAAAATTATAATACAATACATTGAGTATATTAAATAAACATAGTATTCAAATAAATCAATTTAAAATGATAAAAATTATTTACTTTTTTCATGTTTGGTCAGAAAACTTGAAATTATGTATGTGGGTATATGTAAGATTGTGTCGGGTAAAGTTGAGAGAGAAAGGAAAGAAAAAAGATATACACTACATNGGGACAAACAACCATTCACACACACACAGAGAACCCACGCATGCACGTGGATAACATGCAAACTGCACATAGAAAGGCCACTGCCCCCGAACCTCCCCAGAGCCGAGCATCAAACCAGCAACCTTCTTGCTGTGAGGCTGCGGTGCTAACCACCACACCACCCAGCCCAATAATTAGAAAAATAATGACTATAATATTAATAATAACAACAATGATGATACTACTAAATAGAAAAAGAGACAAGGAAAAATTAAACATAAAGAAAAAAACAGATAAAATGCTAAAAAAATAAATAAGGAAATAGACTCACCCAGTCATGACTATAAGAAGCAGGCTTAAGTAGGAAGAGCGGATGAATGCCACACTTATCTATATTTCCTGCATTAAATATGTTAAAAAATAAAGCACATTACCATCGATATCACTAGCACCATCATCATCATCATCATCTTAGGTCACCATGATCATGTGACATGGACGGAAAACACTGTAGCTGGTTTTTCCACACGTAATATTATTGCCTAAAACTCTCAGAAATTAAAACAAAAATCAGGTTTTGTATCATCACTGTGGTATCTGGATATTCCAAAAAGCACCAAATCTGATATTTTGACTGGTAAATATGAAATCATTGACTCCAGAGTATCCATATGCCCAGCCCTAATAAGTCATTGTTCATCATAAATATCATTTATAAAAAAAAAAAAAAAAAGCTGCTATTTTTCTAGCAGTCAATCAGTCTGGATTATCTGACTTTGACCGGAGCAGCAAATTAACTTCAGAGATCTCAGCGACACCAACCTGAACCTAGTGAGAGGTTCTGTCAGTGTTAATTTAGTGGCTGGTTATGCAGCCAGGGGACATGACCCCACCTTCCATAAAGCTGCCCCCCCCAATAACAAACACAAATAATTATTTAATTAATAATATAATAATGTTCAATATAGCACAACACAGGCAGTGTAAATTAAAAACGTAAAGCAACGTGTTTTTAACTGCTGAAAGATTAAAGATTCAAAGAAGGAACGTTGCTAGTGAGATAGCCAGATGTTCAAATGTAAAAGTGTTTTTAATTTCAGTTTGAGGCCAGACTTTTTTTATTTTCTGCAGGATAGTGGTTGCTTAGGTGTTCAGATTAACAGATATCTAATTTCTTTTAAAGTCAAAAATTGGTGCTCCAAAACGCAGAGAAAGAGCCCAGTAAAATCAATGTGTTGTGATAAAGATGTCTATGAGAAATTAATGAAATACTTATGTAAATATTTCCTAATGGTGTCCTTATGTAAAGTCATGTCAGCTGAGCACAGAGAGCCAGCTGATGGATAAGTTAGCATACAGCATAAAATGATAAATGGATGGTTAAAACATTTTATTTATAGACCTAAAGTTGTAATTTAAATGTTAGAAGGCTGTGCATTTTAAAAATTACCATATTTTAAGGCATAGTTGTAATTTTTTCTATTTTTGTTTTGTTGACACTACAATAAATGTTTATTTTTGAAGAGTAGTTGGATGTTATTGGATTATTCTAGAAGGTATTTCCTTATCTCGAGCTACGAAATATAGTGGAAATTAGAGCAGGGTGCAACAAAATTCTGTTAGATGTGGTCATAAAGATGTTTCATTATTATTTATTATTATTTAACATAAACCGTTATTTATACAGGCAGTCCCATTAACAAGAGAGGCCTGTTAACCCAACCTAACATGCTTTTCTTTGGATGCCTTCCACATAATACATTGCTGATATTGCTGGTTGAACATAGACAAACCAGCATACAAGAATATGACTCCAAACCTATAACCACTATCATATAGATTTAATAACATTATTTAACATGCTGACGGAGAGAGGGAGCGATTTTTTCATGTCTCCCTAGCAACTACTCTCTATGTTACTGTTTATGGTATAAAGTTGTTTACGGGGAAGATAAACACTGCTGACTGCATCCTCAGAAAGCATCATTTTGATCAGGATGACGCTGACACTCAAACAGGAAAATAAATCCAACATTGAAGGATTTCCTCCTGCAGCAGGTGTGTCTCTCTGTGGACGCTGGCACGGTGTGTGAAGTCTCACATTATTTCCTCACTTGTTTTTTTTCCTGCTTATCCCGTTGATCAGATTAGATCTGATAATTTATTGCCATTGTAAAATACAACTAAATTTAAGACATTGTTAAATATTAAAATATACACATACCCCACACACACACATTGTGAACATGAAACAAGTTTACGCACTAGTTACACACAGTCACTGTGTTTGTTACCTCAGGACTGTGTATTGATAAAAACTGTTCAACAGTCTGGTGGTTTTTCATCCTGGATGGGATAAGTTCTGTGGAAGACAGCAGGAGCAGGAAGTGTCTTTTCTGTTGTATTTCCTTCTTGTCACACCTGGTTTGCAGTTACTGAAGACCACACCTGCTCCTCATTCGGTACCAGTCCTGCACTTTATACCTGTTTGTTTCCTCTGTTCCTGCTCGCATCATTGATTGTTGCTGTTTGGCTCCATTCCCTCAAACTTTACTGTCAATCATTGCTTGTTTCTGGATAACTTAGAGCCGCTCTTTGTCTGCTGGTCACCATTAAATTAAAATGTGAGCTCTTATTTTACAAAAATCAGCCTGTAAATAACATAATGAATAAACTCCCCTCTAACACTGCAGTTAATCAGATGTAAATAAAAAGATTTTCACTTCATCAGAATATTAATGTAATGATGGCTGTTCTTTCTTCTAATTGTTCATACTACCTGTTGAGATGCGGCATTTTCACTAAATAAAGCCACATATAATTAGAAAATGGTGAATTGGAAAGCAAATCAAACATGAAAAACTGAAAATAACAGGAAGGGAAAAAGTAATGAAGAGAAAGCGAGAAGATAGATTTAGTTACAGGACAATGTCTCTATTTGGATGACTGCATCTCATCCATCTTTATCCAGATTTATTATGAGAAGTTAATAACTATTCATTTTGTCAAACTTTTCTTTTTCCTTTTTTTGTACAGAATTAAATGATAGAAGTTCTTAGTTTTCATTCCCCCCCTCCCCAATGTTTTCTTTCCTTATTTATTTCTTTATATATCTTTTATAACTCTTTTACTAGTTTGGCTCCAGTTTAAAAAATAAAAGTAGCTCCTAAACGCTGTCAAATGTGAGACACTGGACAGGTGAAGGTTTGACTGAAAATCACAGATTTTCCCTTAATTAACGCACATTTTGTGGAGTGATTAGACCTGATGGAGCATCAGTCATGTTGCAGCAGGCTGGAAGCTGCGAGCAGACACGTCTCTGCTGGTGTGGATGTGTTAAATCAGCTGGGATGGATGTGTAATTGCATCACGCAGCGAGCAGCGCCTCAGTTCTAACAGATCCACCCTGGGATCAGCTCGGCCACATCATCCGAGGCCTCGGCTGCTGCAGCTTCAAAGCTGCTGCTCGTCTGGCTCACGCCAAAACCAGTTACGGTGGTGGAGAGCAGACCGCCACCACACAAAGGAAGCGTTGCTTTAATGTTATCAGAGGCTGATCCACGGCTTGGTAATGATGCTGTGTTTCCCCGGCTGTCTGACGATGACCTTATGGCTCTTATAAGCAGCTCTAATACAACTATACACCATTAGAGAGCCACTTTTATTATGTTTCCAGCCCTGGAGAAGCCCATTCATCTCCCCCTGATGGATAGTTCGTGTTTTTCTTTTTGTGATCATCAAGATGAACGAGTTTGTATCCTCTGGCATTGTGAGGAGGAAGAGGAGGAGGACTAGCTGGTGTCTGTATGTAGCTGAGGATCTCTGCAGGATCAGGAGCAAACAAAACGGATTCTGTTAAAAACAAACATTTTATTTATTTATTTTTTTTACCTCAAGGACGCTTAAAATGTCCTCTCTGTCAGCTAAATATTGTTACATTTAGATCTTTACTGAGTAATTTACTAAAAAAACAGAAACTATAATATAAAACACGGGGGAAAGAAAGCAGGCAGCACACACTCTGCCACAGACTACAAAACACGTGTGGAATAAAAAGTACACAACATAGAAAACATCCAGACTCAACAGCTTAGAACTTCCATAACAACAGCTTGTTTGTTTTCATCAATTTACTTCTGAAATCTTACATAAAATCTTACAGATGAGGTCATTTCAGCACACACCCTGCCACAGACTCACAAAACACGTGTGGAATAAAAAGCACAAACAAAAACACATTATGCTCTCAATCACTTTATATCAATATTTATGGACTCCATAAAAATCCCACTAACCTGCATCCGCTGCAATTTCACCTCATAACCATGATGCGGCATGAGCAGGATTTTAACTCTTACAGCTGATGTCTTCTAACTTCCTTCATGAATTGTTTAATAATCAGCTGTTGTTGTTGTTTTATTTGTTGTGGTTTTCTTGTCTGAAACAGAACTTTGAGCTTTAACAATGAAAGTATTGTTGTATTTGTCTAACGGCTGCCCAGAGAAACCAGAGGGAAGTTAGCTGCTATGCTAACTCTTAACTATGCTATGCTAACTTTTTTTTTTTACTTACTAATGTGCAATATGTCTCTTTCAAATAATAAAAAAAATCATTAAACACATAAAAACAAAAAAAAATCATAAATTTTGTATTGGCCGCCAGCAGACTGTAACAGAGTTATAGGATTTACTGGTTTAACACTGTCCCGCAGAGCTCCATCACAACAGTTTTGGTTTCAGCTTCACACAATATTTAATGAGTCTGTTTTGTCGTAGTGAAACGTGTTTCTGTACAGCACAGCAGAGCATCGTCACCACATCCATCCAGTCTGCTCTGTTCTCGCTCTCTGAACATTTCAGCTGATGAACCGCCATCCTGGATCAGGTAAACCTGGACTATATTTTCTTGTATGAGCACACAGTTGTCTTCATCCTCTTCTTTGTAAACAGATGGAGGTGTGACTGGAATAGTTAATGATAATAACAACAACAACAACAAATAATAATAGTAGTAGTAGTAGTAGTAAATCAGATCCGGTTCGGTTCCTGCTTTGACCAAACTTCCATTCTGACTGTGGACAGTGAACGCAGCACGTCCCACCTACAGCCTGAGCTGTGGCAGTGAAAGTGGACCCCCCCCTCCTCTCTTTATCCGGAGCAGGAACCGGCAGCTCCGTCTTCTCCCACCATAAACTCTTTATCAGGACCACAGCAGTCCGTTTGGACATTCCTCCGCTCCGTCTTTGTGTTGCTGGCTGTGTTTTGTTTATTTGAAGCGGAGCTGTAAAATATGTTCTGGACCGTCCTGGTCTGGTGGAGGGTCAGACTGCTGCCGAGGCTTTGATGAGACCCCCCCCCACCAACCCACCCAGCCATAGACCCCCTGAATCAGCTAAAAAGACCCCTTCTGAATGGGGGGCTTTGATGGTTCCTGTTGTTTTGTTAGTATCAGAGCTTATCACTACCTTACCCCCCCTCCACTGCAACCATGAGTGTTGGGGGCATGCTCTCACTTCTTTAATTTGGTCAAATCCTGACTTTTATTCCTAACTTAAAGCTGATCTCCATCTTCTCTTCTTT
Organism: Melanotaenia duboulayi; assembly: GCA_026261665.1. Taxonomy (NCBI): domain Eukaryota; kingdom Metazoa; phylum Chordata; class Actinopteri; order Atheriniformes; family Melanotaeniidae; genus Melanotaenia; species Melanotaenia duboulayi. The sequence continues at coordinate 28,914,196 of CM047989.1, read as the reverse complement.
TTCTTCTCCTGTCCTCAGAGCAGTCAGACTCTCCCTGATAAGGATGATGGATGGGGCAGAACTCTGGCTCCAGCCGAGCCCGCCAGCTTCCTGGGAGCTCAGAGATACTGAGGGGGAGCAGGGGGAGCAGGGGGAGGTGGGTGCTGGCCGGTGGGGGGGTTAGCTGTGCCTCGGTGCTGCTATGAAGCAGGACGGATATATGATAATATGTTCTGGGTTTGGTTCAGCTTGCAGAATAAAGCTGACCAAAAATTTTGATTTCAGCTTCAAAACTCACTCTGTGTCTGACAGAATAGAGAAAATCACCTGGTCTGGGTTAAAAGTGGGTTTGAAACAGTTAACTCAGCAAAACGCAACATGGAAAACATCAACAACAACCAGCTTAAAATTTCCATAACAGCTCGTTTTTTTTTTATTTTATTTTTTTTTAATCAATTCACGTCTTACATAAAATCAAACAAATGAGATAAATTTTACCAAAATGTGCCAGTGCATGCACAAATTACATGAACTAATGCACAAACATTTACATTAGTACATGTCCATCATAGTGGACATCTATTTACAGGCTGTTTTGTAGTATATGCATGAGTTAAGATGCAATCTTTACAAATTAATCACATCAGAGGACATTAGTCATCCAACACACAGAGAAATAATACAAATATTAGTAGTAATTAACATACAATTACCAAGTTTCTCTCAGTAATAAACAAAAAAGAAAATGGTACAGCTATATTAGTCTAAAACAAATATCTTTCATCAATATAACACTATTTTATAAATATTATTCCAAATAGATGAAAATAAGAGATAAAAAGAGAGAATATTTAATAAATAAAAAATGCATCACTGTGCACTTTTGTAGAGGTAAATTATTGTATGTGATGTGGCAGTTTGTCATTTATTGTATGAAAGATATTTATAGCTTTTCATTTCAACTCTCATTAATCATAAAAAAAATCACAAGCAAAAACTATTTTTAAAAACATTCAGCTGATTTTTGAATAATAATGAACAATCATCTCAGTTTAAAGTTTGAAAATATTAACAGAAATAAAAGAGAAAGTTTAAATAATAGAAATTTCTAAATTGTTATTGGAGATTCCTGCTAAATTTACAGTAAACACACACACACACACACACACACACACACAAACACACACACACACACACACTGTTGCAGGGATATTATTTTAAATATATAAATGATTTATCATTTAATATATTAATTAATGTGGATAAACGTGTCACTAACATTTAGTAAACACAATAGTCAACACGTTTCTTTCAATTCTAACTACTGAATAATAATAATATTCTAACCAATTAATTCCAACAAATTAAACCAATATTAAAGAAACTATTTAAATGAAGGTCATTTATTCTGTAATAATTTTACATTTCATTAAATTATTTCTCAGGATGTGATGAAAATTTAGAATTTTCAGATTTTACTCACAGCACTAAAACTGCTGTTGTAAAAAGACACGTAAAGATTTTTCTGTAGATTTTCTTTTCCAGAAGGAGAAGCGTAGCCTTTCAGGAAAACCAAAGATCATGATAAAAAAAAAGAAACAGCGATTCAGTCATTCGAAACTCCACATCGATCTGAATGGATGTGGACTGATCTGGAGCGGTCTGAATTTATCTGGACTGATCTGGAATGATCTGAATCAATGTGGACTGATCTGGACCGACCTGAATCAGTGTGGACTGATCCGGACCGACCTGAATGGATGTGGACTGATCCGGACCGACTTGAATGGATGTGGACTGATCCGGACCGACCTGAATGGATGTGGACTGATCTGGACCGACCTGAATCAGTGTGGACTGATCTGGACCGACCTGAATCAATGTGGACTGATCTGGACCGACCTGAATCAATGTGGACTGATGTGGACTCTGTGAATCTGCTGTCATTCCATGATGTTGATGAAGAAACTTGATGTGATGAAATCTATGAAAAGTAGAGGTGATGCTTCACATGATGCATTCAGGTTCAACTGACATGAACTGATGACCTTACATACAGCAGGAAGCAGGTGAAGATTTGATTTTAGCTAAAATAAAGTCAGAACAATGACCTCACTGTTAGGCTGCAGCAGCCGCTTGGATGATTGGATAAACACAGGGATGAGCAGTAACTGGAGAAAAGTCCCATAATAACATGCTGGATCACCGCATTTGATACTGTAGATCACAGAATCCTCTTGAAAAGGTTGGAAAACTGGGTTGGACTTTCTGGAGTTATTTTCTTACGATCCGCAGCTATGAATCCGAGCGAGTGGCCATGACTTATGGAGTCCCCCAGGGGACAGTCTTTGGACCTCATCTGTTCAACTTGTATATGCTCCCTCTGGGTCAAATATGACATAAGTATAGCATTAATTATCAAAGTTATGCAGATGATACACAACTTTATGTGTCTCTGTCACCATTTGATTGCAGTCCAATAGACTTACAAATAAACACCTGGATGAAGGAGAATTCTATAAAATTAAATGAAGACAAAACTGAGATTATTCTGTTTGGTAGCAAAGAGAAGAGGGTCAGCATTGGTAAACGCCTGGAGACCTGGGCTCTTAAAATCAGCGACCAAGGTCGTAACCTTGGAGTGTTGATAGACTCAGACCTGACTTTCAGTAGCCACTGATTGTTTCTATCCCAGAACGGTTTAGGCCCAGAATACATTTGTCATATGTTTAGAGAAAATAAACCCAGCAGAGCTCTTAGATCCAAAGACTCAGGTCAACTAGTCCAGACCAGAGTCCAGACTAAACATGGAGAAGCAGCATTTAGCTGTTATGCTGCAAACAAGTGGAACAAACTGCCAGTGGAGATTAAACTTTCCCCAAATGTAGACATTTTTAAATCCATGTCAAAAACATTTCTTTTTTCATGCTTATCCACGAATCCTGCATGCTACCTTTTAACTTATCTTGCTTTTAATCATTTTAATGTAATTTATGACTTTATTGTGATTCTTGCTATGTGTTGCTGCCTTTTACTCTCTTAATATCTGTAATGCTTTTGTTTTATGTAAAGCACTTTTAACTGTTCTTTACATGAAATGTGCTATACAAATAACCTGCCTTGCCTTGCCTAACATTGATTATAAATCATTCATCATCAGTCATCATTCTTACAGCTAAACTGTATTTTTATGTCTAGAACATGCTGTCTATGCACTGAAACTATGAACATGTTTTCCAGAGAACTGATTTCCTCAAAACAGAAGATTTGGAGCTGGAGATGGTTAAGGAGACATAAGACATTTTATTCTAGCTAAATAAGTCACTTTTGATTAACTTTCAAAACACCAAAACTTTCTATCGCTCTATTCATAATATATAATGTTTATATATATATATATATATATAATACCAAATGCAGGTGCTTTTTATGGAATATTTGCATTGAATTTTCACAATATAATGACACTAAAAGTAAAAGTTTTTTTTTTCTTTTTTTACATAATTTTTACATCCTATACAATAAAGTCTGTCTTCAGTTTCCTAAAGTTTTTTTTTTTATTTTAAAACCTAAAAATCCTCTATTAGATATTTATCAAAAATGATATGCTATGTGTTTTCATAAGGTCTCGTAACATTTGCAGCTCTAAAGTAGTTTTATTTAGCTGGATGAGGGAAAATGGCTCTTTGGATTGGAAAGACTGCAGATCCCTGCATTAAACACATACAACAGATTTGGCAGCAGGTTTCTCTTTAAACAGCAACAGTTGAAAATCAAATATTTATGACAAAGAAGGATGAAATGTTCAGGATTTACTAACTAAAAGGTAAAAAGTCAGCAGGATGAATTTAAAGCTGTGAAGCTGCTTCCTTCTAAACACAGAAGGAACAATATGTGATGAATATCAGCATCAGGTGAACAGACAGAAAGCAGGATGAGAATCTCACAGCTTGTAGATGGTGAGGAGAGAGAAATATTCACAATATGCACAATAACTTCCATCCATGCAGCTTCACGGCTTCATTATCCACATTTCTGGCCTATAATTCCTCTAACCTTTCATTCTTAGCTTGCCTGTTTAGCTTCACCTGCAGCCTCCGCTACCGGGAGTTACAGGGTTAACATCCAGTTTTTCTGGTTTAACGTCAGGTCTGTAGACGTAACTAAACATGTGTGGTATCCCCAGAAAGTCCAGAATCTCAGCTAACAGCTCAGTAAAACCATTTCTATGACCACCAAACACAGTTAAGACAGCAAACAATTAAAAGACCAGATACACAAAGTCTGAAAAAATATGTAAAGATAAATTATGGCTCCACCCGATGGCATGAATATGGACAAATGACTCCTCTACTAGTCAACATCCAGACATAATGTTTCCAGAACAGCCTCAGCTGTCAGATTATGAGGCTAAAATTATATAAAATGAATGTATCAATAGACATAGTAGCATAAAGACAAACCAGAACAGGAAAACAGAATTTATTTCTAGCTGTATTTTGCAGAAATAACACACAGATTGACAGTGACCAAGCCTTTTCTCATCTGCACATCATTCTCTTTTGGCTTGGCTTTCAGGAGACAAAATATAGACAATGAAACAAACACACAACAGAAACTATTTACATATTTACACTGTTTCATCCATCTTTCATCCTGTTTCACTCCAACTCAGCTGATTTTTAGCACCACTGTGCTTGCTTTTTTTTCCAGCCATAGAAGACTGTTATTTGTGTTCTTTTCAGACATTGAAATTTCTGCTCACTAGTTGATCTTTGGCTGCTCCTGATTGGACATTATCGTCAATTTAAGCTCTCTGACTGGTGGAAAGTTTGAAAGGAAGGRGCTTCATCATCATTTCCAGGTCAAAATAGAGATCTTTTAGCAACATAGTAGTGATAGTGATCTTTTTATGATGAAATGTGATAAATAATAGTGTTATCATGGATCACTCATTGCATATAATTTAGTCTCTGAATAAAGACTACATTTTGTGGCTGAATATAAACCTCCTGGATGTGATATATATGCCTGGAAAACTAAACTAAAGGGTAAGCGATCCATTAGAATTTAACCCACAGAGGTACACACTACCATTCCTGAGACACTAATGATGATGTAAATGGTAGTGCTGGATCATTTACACTGTTATTCCTCTAATCTGTTGTGTAAATAGAAGTGGATCATTGTGCACTGACCACCTTCATCTGGATTAAAATGAAGTTTTATCCTCTGAATAAATTCTGTTAAAGACAATGTTAGGGTTTACAGTGTAAAGATGTCACGCCCGAATGCACTAAAAAAAGGTTTATTCTGGTTCATTTTTTCTCTCATACTAAATCATTTAGCTAAATTCCTGTCAACGCTGTGTTCTTATTGACCCATCAGAACTGACATCATTCCCATGGTCCAAACAGCAGTGTAACCTCTGGGACACACAACTCTGATTACATTAATGATTTGTTTGGGAGAAAGTGGAGCAATTATAATGTTAAATAAAAACCTTAATCCCTGTTTACATCCCCAGAAAAGACATCCCCAGAAAAGACATTTGTTTTCATTATGTATCAGAGCAGATAAAGTTTCCCACAGGGCTGCCGTATTTGCCCAAGTTTTCCACAGCTCTATCAGTGCCGGCAGGATTAAGGATGCCGAGTCTCGGAGCTGGAAGACGAGTGGACCCTCTGCCCTATCTTGACACAATCAGAAACAGTAATGGGGACGGCAGCCAGGGGGTGGGGGGGGGGTCTGCTTGGAGAAGTGTGTTGTGGGGTGAAATGAACTCTGATGCACTTGCAGATACAGCAGGGGACAGCTTTTATTTCCCAGAATATCTCCATAACCCCATAAGGTGTGCAATGGCTGCTCGCCATCAAGATTTAAGGCTGTTTATCGTTGCTCACTTAAACATTTACTTTTCAGCACAAGGTGAAGCTGAGAAGAAAAATGTTTCACTGCAGGGTTCAATGTCTGGAGGATTTAACCCCCCCACCCCCCATCGCTGACGTTTACAAGGCTGGAAACTGGAGATGGGAATCATGGAGCTCGTATGAAGCTCGGGTCAGGAGTATTTTTGGAAAGTGCGTCTCGGAAGTACGCAGAGTTTTGGTTTAATTGCTGGACGAGGCGTTGGCAGCCGTCTCCATTTTTCATGGCAGCACATTGTTTTGAAGCAGTTCCTCTTTTTAATGAGCCATAATCCTTTACTGTAAAACGGCTTGGAAGGAGATCCAAAGTCCCCCGCCGGCTGACTTATTATCAGTTTATGTTGAGGATGGAAAGTAAATAAATGAACTTTTCTCCGTCTGTCCTGAACCTTCACCCTTTCATGTTCATCTTCTGACATTCCTCGCTCCCTTTACCTCCTTTTATTGCTTCTTTTTCTCTCTTTTTTCTTTTGTCTTGCTCCTCCTCCCTCTTCTCTCACTTCTGGCTCTACTGTACCTCCTGTGTTGATAATGTGCAACACCTTGAGCTTTTTAAGGCTCAGTTTGTTTAAAAAAAACACTCCAGAAATGCAGTTAAATGGCAAAGTTTGGATAAATTCTCATTTTGTGCACACGTTACAAGCTAGCAAGCTGTTGTAAACAAACCGACAGTTTTGAACATGCACCATGGGTGATTCAGCAAAGGCTTGTTAGAAAACATCGGAAGAAGAGAGGGAACAAATGAAAGACAGAGACAGAAATTAGACAAGAGTCAACATAAGACTGTTTTTTCCTGTGTGTGTGTGTGTGTGTGTGTGTGTGTGTCAAGCTGGCATTTAAAGGGTTAAAACCTTACAATCTCTGAATGTTTGGTCGTTTTGAGCAGGGCTGAACCTATTTAAGAGATTTATACAGAGAAATATCTTAACCTGTTCAATTTTTATAGCAGTTTTTGGGAAGTGGACATTTTGTCCTTAATGACTTGAGGGAAGTAAATAAAATTGACGCCTGAGGGTTAAAGCTGGAAATGGATGCATTTTCAGCTACTTTCTAAAAGTGTGTGCATTTGGGGGGAGGGGGTCCCACTAATGGGTGCTGAGCTTTAGGCATGTGGGGGAAAATGGTGGAGTAAGATAAGTTACCGCCTTAATGATCTGATGTTGCCTCCATCTCAGGAGAGGGGACCATGGATGTCTAATTTATCTTAACATGTACAACTCTTCGAGACAATTTAATTCTTTATTTATTTAAATGAAAACAGGAAACAGCTGATTTACTGAAACGTGTTCCATCATACAATTAAATCCAGCTTCTGACTCAGAACCACAGTCTGTCAAGGAGCTTTGAGTGATTATCTATTATTCTTCATCCCAGTCGGAACCCTCTTAGAGAAACTTTGTCATGTCTTTGTCAGGAATAGTTCTCCAGGATCCTTGACAGACTTTCCAAAGCTCTTTAAAAAAAAAGAAAATTTGCCAGATTGACATGTATAAGCTAACACAGGCTGATACCTGGTGTGTTTGATCATTAGTTTCTCTGGTGGTGCCCCATAATTAATGACTGTCTTTAATTATTTTATTAATTAACAATTGCCCTTAGACATACGATTTGTTGCTAATATCATAACTAGTTCCCACCAGTCCTCAACATAGTCCTCAGGAATAATTCTCCAGGATCCTTGAAGGACTTTCCCAAACTCTTCTTTTTTATGTTTTTGCCTTTCGTTCTGTTCTCTGACCAGATGATCCCACTCTGCTTCAGTCATGTTGAGATCTGGGCTCTCCATCCCTCCATCAGACCTTTTTTTTTTGTTTGTTTTTATCAAAACCATCGTTTATTATTTCTTGCATTTTCTCTTGTTTTATTCTAGCTTTTTATATCTTATTTAATTTTTTTCTTCTTAAAGTTTGTTTTAATCTCTGCTGTTTCTGCACCCTGCTGTGATGCTTGAAGGTTTTATGTAAAGCACTTCGTATTTATTTGTACAGGAAGTGTGATGTAAAAATAAACCTGCTTTGTTTCAGTCCAGTTCTTGTGTCATGTGACATCCCTCAGCCTTTTCTCTCTGTTTCTCTTTCTTAAGAACAGCTTCTTGACAGCCACGTTTCCATGGAGACTAATTTGGACGAGGCTTCGGCCAATAGTAGATTTATCACCTGAAGGTCCAGATGCATCTCTCTGGTCCTGGTTCAGGTCTTTGCTGAATTTGTTCCTATTTCTTCAGGACATCACTTTCACATCCTGTTCATCAGTTTTTAAGTCCTGACTCTTCTTTTGTCTTTCATTTGTCCAATTTCTGCACACCATACTGAGATGTTCATCCATTTCATTTCAGATGTTCATCCCTTCAGTTCGGAGCCTTTTATGTGCCTGAAGGATTCATATGTCAGACTTAATTTCCTCTGGAACTGGACCGGTGCCTCTGGACTGAAGATGAGGGGGGAAAGCTGAAAAATGTCCAGAGAAAAACTCTGAAAGACCTTCAGAAAGCTGGAGAACAACTGATGAAGATTATAACAAAGCCAGAGATATAGATATGAGGAGCATCATGTTTTGATGCTGTTCAGTTTTTGCTGCTGGAAATAAAGTGTAAAAGCTTTACAGAGTCAGTGGTAGGATTTTTGAACCTGGACTGAAGGAAAAATATGAATCAGTCGCATCCAGACCAAGTTTGGGGTGCCAGGCTGCTGAACTTCTCTCTCCTGTCCCTCCTGTCCCTCTCGTCCTGATGTTTATTTATTTACATGGATCACCGTCAGTGTTATATTAATCAAGCAACACTTTGAATGTTGATGCAGTAAAGAATTTTGAGAAAGAATTGTTTGTTTAATGCTTGGTTCACTGTTTTATAAGGAGATAATAAAGGAGCCACTGAAGGACCTAGCCTATTATATCTGTCTCTGGATCTGGGGTTAGGGTAGCACTCAGTTCACCTCCTGAAGAAAAAAATACTAAAAGTCTCTTTGAGGGTGAAACCAAACAATAAAAAAACCACCTTTAGTTTTCAGAAGCTGTCAGATGAAATGAAACATAGGAATGTCAGTGGTTTATATTCCTGTACACTTTTCATTTAGTATAAAGTTTGGACATGTTCAAAGTTGCCATGACAACGGGTGCGACTCTGTACTAGTTCCAGTTCACCTGTTGATGCTCAGGTGAACTGGAACCATTTGTTAGGTACCGTTATAAATCAGGATGTTGATGCGTAAAGCCTTCGGTGAGGTTAAACTGAACAGACTTCTTTCTGCTGCTGATCAAACCTGGCAACCACAAGTCAGCGTTGCAGCTCCACATGCCTGTTTTCAGATCACTATGTGAGCCGCTGCTGGTTAATCAGCTGCAGAATGATGCGCCACCTAATCAGACAGGCTGCCGTGTGAAAACAGCTGGAATCCAATCAAACTACGAGACTGGGTCCCATTCATCTCTACCTGAAGCACGCAGCAGTGGTGGGTACATTTCTAGAGTTAAAACCATCCGGTTTGCGTAACACAAAACATATTTAATAAAGTTTAAAAGAAGCTGAATGACTAATAATGGCTCAAACATCTATGGCTGTACAAGAATGACTAAAAGTAAAATAAAGTATCAGTGTTATCTGATAAGGCTGCAACTTTCCTACAGGTCAGTCTGGTTTTAGTGCCTTTAAGCAAGGCAAGTTTCTTTGTATAGCACAATTTAATGACAGGGCGATTCAAAGTGCTTTACAGAATACAAGAAGGATAATTTAACATTAAAAACAGAAGAGAAAGAAAGAACAGGAAAAGGTAAAAGAAAGAACTTTAGTTTTGCTCTCACAACCTTCATGGCAGGAAATAATGACTATTGTTGCAGTATTTGAATAAAACCGCTTTAAACTGCATTGTTTTTATTTCGTTAGTGACTCCGGTCTTCATGCAGAAGCTGTGAACCTTTCTTTACAATAAAACAATGTGAGACCTCCAGCAGCCGTCAGTATGGAGCTAATTTACAGTCAGTTCAGATAAATGTGTACAAATACATGTTGCATTTTCATCTGAAGTGGTACATTATGATGGTGCAGCATGTTTATATTTACACTTAGTTACCTTACTCCATACAAGTGAACAGATGCATGTGAAATGTTGTAGACAGAATGTATTTCAATCTGAATCATGATTGTTCTCCAACCCCTATTAAGTAGTTCAGACTTCTAACCCAGAGCACAGGATGCTTTTTCATTAAAAACAGCCAGAAAGTGTTAACTTATTGTAGTGTTTACACGTAACCAAGAACACCAGCAAATGGCCTCCGTCAGGGTGATGGCCACATTGTTTCAGCCCCAACCAACCATCCATTACCAGGTAATGTTTTCATCTGAATCCAGATTAATATGAAATATTTTTATCTAATTCAATGTTATATTATTTGATTTGTGAAGAGAAATTATAATAAAATTTTTATTTATTGTGAAT
>CM047989.1:28827302-28839579 GCA_026261665.1 Melanotaenia duboulayi | reverse complement strand
CCAGAGGGAAGCAAACTTCCCTCTAGATGATGAGCTTTTGGTGGCACTAGGCACCCCTGCTCCCCTGGAGGCCCCCCAGGGCAAGACAGGCCAGGAAAGGCCGCCCCCACGACCGGGCCATCCAGGGACCGCAGCCAGTGAGCCGCCACACACCCCAGAAAATACCCACCCTCCCACACACCCTAACGGGGGAATGAGAGAATGGGGACAGACTTGTTTCCAACTATTTATGATGTTTAGTTATTATTTCAACAGTTTCTCACAAAAGTTTGTGTTTCTGTTTCAGTGTTCTGGATTAAACTTCTACACTAGCTGTTTTAGAACTGCCTAAAAAGGGTCAATATTGGCTTTTTAAATTCAATTCAATGAATTTTTTGTCCATGTAGGGAAATTACTTTTGCAGACAGAGCACAGACATACAGGACATACATCACAAGCCTTTAGCTTGTTAACAGAAGGAAAATGTGACAAAACAAAACGTTGGATAGAATTCTCTCAGTATAAACATGAACAATGAACATGTCCATGTGGACTTAAACTTATTTCTACAGAAACAAGTCTTCCAGGACCAATAAAAGGAAGTAAAGAAAAAAGATTTGCACTTTGTTTTTCAGAATTGTTTAAAAGACACACAAATAGAGAAGAAATAACTCAGATAAAACATCATGGACTATTCTCCTTTGGATATGCAGCACTCATCTTGTAAATGAAATACCATGAAGCTGAAATCTATCAGCAACCTATAGTGACTCCATCTTGATGGACAGAACATAAATACATAACCTGCTAAATAAAAACACCAACACAATGAGACGTGGCATGTGCAACCGAAGCTGGCTGCAGATTTCAGCCCTGACCTTTGAACAATACTTTCCTGTAAAGGACAGTTTCCTTGGGGATCATGAAGAGGCTTTTATTAAATGGATCATATTCTGGCTTTTATTATAATTCATTTTTTATTTGTTTTTTGTGGAATTTGCTGAATTTACATATTAATGCTGACAGAGGGGCAAAAAACGGGAGAGTAAACAGAAAAGGCAGAAAAAAATGGTAAATGGACTGTACTAGCTATGTTGACCATTCAAAGAACTTTACACTGCATGTCACATTCACACACACACACACACACATACAGCAGCTCCAGTGTTACATACTAAGTGCTTTGCTCTATCACACACATTCATACCACAATATACACATCGAGAGGCAATGTAAGGTTCAGTGTCTTGCCAAAGAACACTTTGACATGTAACCAGGGGAAGCCTGGAATCAAACCACCGACTTTCAGGCTGGCAGATGACTGCGCTTCCTTCTGAGCTACAGCTGCCTCGAGAAAGTGGAGAGAGGAGGCAAAAATACAATAATACATTTTATAATACGAACTCTGTCTCATCATCGTTACCTTTGTCCATGACACTGAAGCATCACCTGTGGCATTCTTCTCCACCTTCATAAACAAGGAGTCTCTCACCATCTTCACAATCTTCCCAGAAGGACTGAGAGTCAGGTCCAGATCTGAGAAAACACCACAAACGATGGATCTGTTAATGAGCATGGTGTCGATTCATTATTCAACTTCTTATTCCAAAAATTAGAAGAAACATCAGCGTGCCTCTAGAACACTCAGAAGAACTGTAGTTAGAAAACAGCTGATAATAGAACGGAACTTTGTCATGGCAACGAAATGACAAATTACAAACGGTTGTTTACTAGATATCCCGTACAGCTTCACATGTTGGTCCACATGTGAAGCTGTATGGAAATGTGGCTTTGGAATATTTTGGATGTAGATCACATGTTGATTACAAGTGTTTCACATGTGGAACATGTTTCAAAACGTTTCCACAAAGCACATGTGACTCCACATATGGAAACATGTAATCTTCACATGAAGTTTAATTCAGTTTAAATTTCATTTAAAGAGAATCAAAGTGCCTTGTTCTATGAAGTGTCTCAGTCCGGGTTTGGTTGAATAAGGAGGGATCTGGGGAACAGTTCAAATCAAAGTCTGGACAACTTCTTGTTAAGGGTGGAGAAGTTCCACCTCTGCTCAGCAGGAGTACTCACAGTTAACAAGGACGTGCTGGGAGGCTTGAATTTCCTCATTATCATGAAGGGAACATTTGTATTCACCAGAAGCATCTCTGCTGATGGAGGGAAAGGTGTAGGTGTCTGAATTTTTTACCTCAATCTTCTTCGTCTGATGGAGAAAGAAAAAAAATGTTTGTGATGCTAGTTATGGGATAAAAATACTCTTATCCAAAGTTAGACCTGATGGACTTTTTTATTAAAAACATAACAACAAGAAGCAGAAAGGAAGGATGGAAAAGACACCTCACACCCATGAATTCATTCAGGAATAGACTCACTCCACCGGGTACCACAGGGAATCAAACTCTGTAACTCCACCCTTAGAGATTAATATTTGATAAGTTTTGTACCTGCAAATGTCTATGTTGTATGTAATGAATTTTATATGAGCAAACATTTTTACTACTTCGAATTCCTATTATCTCCAATACTGTGTTGTTACAAAAGATTTATCCCTTGTGGATGAATCATTTATTTCTGACTCTGAATCTGATCTGAATTTAACATCATCTAGTAAACAGTGTAATTTTTAATGATGAACTTTCCCTTCTGAAAGTTGTAACAGGCTGCAACAGTGAATACAAAAATAAATACCTGGTAGATGAAGAAGAAGGAGTTGGGTGGAGGGTTGCCATCGGCCGAACACTTCAGCGTCAGATTGTCTCCTTCCACAATGGGCTGTTTGGACAGAATTTCAAGGCTAGCCTTCTCTGATGGATCTGAGAGGTTTAGAGGACAATAATGGGATAAAGAAAAGGGAAATATTAATGTTTACTTTGTAAAATGTTTCACTAAAACATTACTAAGTTCACAGATGAAGATACATGTAAGCATATAACAAAAAAGGTGACATACTAGTCTGTCAACACATAGTAAAGATTTACTGATTCATAAAATCCTAAAACAACTTTCAGCAATCTGCCAGTTCCAATGTGACATCCAAACTCGTCAAACCTCAATACACAAAACAAGTTATTTTAGACAGTCAATTGTTCTGTCAACATGCAGTGTGTCCATTTCCAGTAGAGGAATACAACTCATATAAACAGCAAACAGATTCTGGTTTACACCTCAAACTATGGGGAAGCCAATAAGGGTAAATTTCTATTTCATGCTTCGACATTGTATTGGTCAGAGATAATCATCACCTCTGGGCAAAAACAACATTTGTGCAGCACTCTAAACATTTACACTGACGGAAAGTTAGTGAAGTATTAACGTATGTGATAAATCTACCATATTTGTGTGAGCTTTTGATTTTAATAAACACAATACAGCTTCTTCTCTAACTTAAACTTTCAGCCACAGTCTCCTCTGCAGCAGGGGTCAGTCGACATACTGCTGTTTAACTTTCAATACCTAAAGCACTGAAGTATCAAAAACGTGTACCTACCAATACCACACATTACTCACACTTGTAACTTTGACTACCCATGACTTTGTAGATGACGTAACTAATTTATAGAGCCTGATAGGGAGACTACATTCCACTCACAGTAGATGGGAAAAGGTCCAAGGGGGATCTCTTGATTAGACCCCTCGTAGGTGGATACACAGGTGAAGACTGAATCAATGTCTTTTTTGGTAGCTGAATATTGCAGGGTGGAGGAAGTGGTGGACAGTCCTGTGGCTGGATCTAGCTTCAAACTGGAGGTTATTACAACACCTAGACGGGCAGACAAGCACACACACATAAACAGAGTTAGTGTGGAGGTGTAGCATTCAGTGTTCAACTAGTCCTGTCTGATCCAGCAGCTGGACAACATCAGACACCAAAGATCAAAATATAGTGTTACAGGAAACGTAATGAACCATTTCTAAATCATCTAAATATCTTATTTATATCTAATTTTAATTTAGGTGTATGTTAAAATTATATGTTTCCATTTATTATTATTCATTCAGTGAACACAATCACAAATCCCATTTCAGTTTCCTGACACTGTCCTCACAGTGTTAAACACTAGCTGTCCATCAGGAGGATCTCTGTATAACAGCAGCTTGGGATCTGCTGATCATTTAAGTTCATAACAGGAGTTACCTTTTCCATCAGCTTCCAACTGTTTTTCATGCTTTTTCCACGTGATGGTGGCTGCAGGGTTTGCATCTGTAGCAACGCATGTTCCTACCTGAAAACAAGCGAAGACAAATTAAAGCTAACAATCGGTAAGACGAAGCTAAGCACCCATAGAAACATCATTTATAATAATATCAGTATGATTTCTAAGGGCCGGCTGTTCAAACTTCGGTTATCGGATAGGATCAAATCTTGAAAAATGTTTTGTTCGAAAGGGAAATCCAGATTATGAAATCGGCTTGGATCACRTAATCCAGTCCTGGATGTTATCTGGATAAAACCCTCAGTTTGAGTTGTTCAAAACTGCAGAATSCGGATAACTTTGATCCAAAAAAACAGGAYTATCCTGATCCCAACAGTGGGTAGGATTACAAGGCGGATTTCAGGAAGAACATGCAGTACAACCTAACAGTTGATCAAATAATAGAACTTTTTATTCGAGGCATATGCTTATATTTGTATTTTGCACCTGACTTGTTTAATTGTTATATGGATAAGGTGGTTAAAATAGACACAAGCCTTTCAGCATAATAAAGCAAAGATTAAAAACATGACATTATCATGTCCCCATGAAATAAACCCCCGAACAAATTCTATAACAAACACACTTCTCCTGCATAATCAGAAAATAACCTGTCAAAAAAAGACATTTCTAATGATTTCATCCCTCACTACACATCCTGCCCATCCCTTATTCCAACAGAATGCCAACAGAATGAATGTTGGGCCGGTACCTCCACACAACGCTCAGGTGTGTCATTAACATTGTCACAGAGAGGGAGATTCCACCTGGAATGTTATGCAGGACAATACATGCACGTATTATGTTACATGCTCCCGGTGGTTCCACTTGCAAGCAGCTAAGGCATGCAGACCGTCTCTTCTCCCTGTTCTTCACATAGCCGAAGCTCACATTGATATACATGCTGGAAATCTGGATTTTGGATCATAAACTTTATTTCCTTTTTGTCTACTTTTTTTCAAGGTTGCTGGGACACAAAATGATCCAACATCTTCGCATGTGTTCTGGGACATGTATTCAGTCTAACAGCGATTATTATGACAGTGTGATCCAATCTTTTTCCTCTCTACAGACCCTTTTACTATGATGTCTGTGCTGGTTCTTACTGGTGTTAGGTTGTCCTTTATCAGTGCTTTAGCCTCGCCCATAGTCCCAACTGATGAAGGTTTCTCTGCAAAAACAAAACAGCATGATCAGTTTTTTGGACTCATACAAGTCTCACTTCATAGTTCTCTTTGTGACTCAGTTCAAATTCCAGTTTGCAAACCTTTTACTGGTTGACACACAGGCAGTTTGGGGAAGTGAAATTAGGATTTGGAAGAACTTGCTCTAAGCTGGGTGGATGTAACAGCTTATGTTTGATCAGAAAGTGCTCCTGATGTTTTACATCAACCTCTGCCAGTAAAGTTATTTTTTTATTTATTTTTTTTAACAGAAACAATATGCAAAAAGAGACTTTTATATAATATTTGTGAAAAAAAATCAGTGTGCATATAATAATAATTATAGTAATAATAATAACAGTAATAAACTTTGAATAAACTTTGTTTTGAAGCTTACTGTTAACAAAAACTTGAACAGAATACTCCTTGAGGTTGGTCTCTGAAGCCACCATACAGACGAAGGTTTGCTGGTCTCTGAGCGAGGCCTCGGTGATGTGCAGGCTGTAGCTGTCATCGATGCTGATCCGCTTGGCGTAGCTGCCTGTGGCCTGAATCGTAGCCTGGATGCTTCCGGGTTGTTTCACTAACAAGTCGTCGTCAGGACTGTCAGATCTTTTCTAATGAGCAAGATCACAATAAAATGACACAGAAAAGTCTTTTTAGAAAATCTCTACAGTTTCTGATATCTTAACCAGAACTATGATTTACTTAATCCCTTAAAATCCTGCTTTTTGTGTCTAAAGGACGCATTATGAACCATCTTTTTTACTGGTGTACAGCATGGTTTTAAAGATAGATTGCATTGGCAACTGGTCAGAAATAAGTGTTACAGTTATGATTAAGGATGCATGAAATATCGGCATTAATATCGGTATCAGCTGATGTTAAGCATTTTTAAACATATCTGTATCAGTCCGATGAGCAAATATTAACAGCCGATATTTATTTTCGTCTCATTACTGTTTGTGTAAGTGTGTTGGGAGGAGGAAGGAGGTTTTTTGCCAGGCGGCCATGTTAGGACATGTGACAGCGATGCAGCACTGCATTGTGGGATGTAAATGAAGCTAGAAGCAATGTCAGCTGTGTGATCAGTTTTCACGGTGTCAAAAGAAGATGCTTGAAAAGCAGCATGCAGTATTTGCAAAGTCAAAATGACGCGAGGAAGATGCCGTGTCAAATCATTCAACACCACAAATTTGATGTCATCTGAAAAACTGCCATCCAGAAGCTATGGCGGGAAGCTAACGCCCCTAATGTTTCCATAATTTTTACTTTGTACAGAATTTGATCTTAAACTTTTAGAGACAAAATATTTATATCGACATCTGTAAATATTGGTTATCAGCCTAAATGTTCATATTGGTCCATCCCTAGTTATGATTGTAGCCTGGAATAGTATACATCATTCACATCTCAAGAATCTTAGCTTTCCAGTAGTGCAGGCAGGTACTTGGAAGGCAAAATACACATTTATGTGTCATGTCCTGCCTGTGGGACGTCTGCTACCAACAGGTTAAAGTCACCCAAAGACACCTGCACACTGTTTCAGGTTCACTTTCAAATTTTACATAAAGACAAAGGTTTACACAGTAAGTTAGCTTTAAAAGATAGATTTAGATTACTTTTCCTTTATTTGACATGGTTCACTCTTCATACCATACATTTTTTCTTCAATAATCACAACTGAAATATTAAAGGAACTATAGAAAAATAATGCAACCCCAACTATCCATAAGTCAAACACAAGTAAAAAGCTATTCAGACACAAATCATTGATTAAAACCAATAAAAAAAACATCATTAACCATTTAAAGACTGGGACAGACTGAAACCTATTGATTACCTGAACCTATATAGTCAATAATGTATTTTTAAAGTCTGAGTAAACGCTCATCATGGTGGTTTCTGTGGTGGATGTTTTCTATGCATGCTTGGTGTTTAGTTGACGTGATGAGTTTAAGAAAAGACTTGAAAAATGGTGCCAGCAACACAGAGCTGGCATGTGGCGGATACAATGATTTAGCTGAAAGCTTTAAGAGATTGTTCAACACTAAATTCATCCAACGGTAGGTAACACCAGTCCTCTTCCGCTGGGTAAGGAGCGCTGTGAGATTCTGCTGCAACTTCGATGATCAAAGCTACAATCTACAGAAAAAATAGACTTTCTGCAGCCTCCTTCTCAACAGGCACATGTTTCTTGTTTTCTTAGCCTGAAACATCTGAGTGTTTAAAGGATGTACTGTACCTGCTGTAAATGCTACCACTGAATGTCTGGGGATTTCATAAACTCACTAAACATTCGACTATTTCTAGAAAGTATACTCGTTTGCTACTTACAGTCTTCCACTTGACGAACATCATGTCAGCTGGTGGTGGATTCCCACCTTGGCATGGAACAACGATGGTGTCTCCGTACCAGGCGCTGACGTTTTGTGTTCCCATCACTGCAACGCAAAAGACAACAGACTGTTACCCTTCACACAACTATGAGGAGGCATCAGCAGAGACTTTCTGGTCTGCTGAAGTCAGGAACAGGTTTAATACCACAGTCTTGAGCTGCAGTGGTGTAGTCTAGTTTATTCTAGGGGGTATACTCTAATGAGATCTTGAAAGACTGGTTATGAATTATCTAAATGTAAACAACACAACATGTATAACAGCCATTCCTTTCCTCATGGGGATCCTTCGCCCCAGGAGCTTTGCCTGCTTAGACTGGGGGTTGTTGCCGTGGTGATCGCCCTTGTCCCAGTGGCTGGGGGTTCTGCACTGCAGTCCTACAGCTGTGATGTGGACTGTGGTCTGCCCTGATCTGGGTGGTTGCTGTGCTGGCCTCTGTGGAAATGGGTGGGCTGGCTTTTGGTGTGATCGGATCCCAAAGATATTGTTTCCTCACAGCAGCGTCAAGCCAGATGTTTATTACGTTTATTATTTTTGATAATAATGATTTGACTTTTTCTTTTCATGTTTTTTCTCTGCAGTCCCTCTCCATTAAATACTCGTACCGCCCAAAAAATCTTCTTCCTCTTCTTTTTCTGCTGCTGCTGCATCTTCACAAGTTTCTGGCACAGCTGGCTCTGAACAGAGAACTTACAGAAAAAAACCTCTGATTCATCTGTTGCAAAGTTTAGAGAGTCAGTGGATAATATTCCCTCTGGTTTTCTCCTGAAACCGTAACAATGACATCGCTGATGAGAAGAAACCCACATTCCTCTGAATAACTTCCTGATAAGCGTTGGCATGGCCCCTCCCAAACCCATATGTACCGCTGAACACAGGAATGCAGTTACCAGCTTATTCCGGTTTATTCAGCCTCTGCTGCTTCAGCAGGCATCTCAGGCTCCAGCAAGTCTGCAGAACAACATCATGTTTATCATTCGAAGTGGACACAAACATAAGATCCTCTTGTTGTAGAAGAAAAAAATCAGTGCCTTTCATTACTGAGGAGCCACGTAATTTGACATAACATAACGAACACAGCAAGTATTTGTTTTCTGAGCTCAGGAGACAGTATGTGAGGAAAGTACAGCAATTAAGAGGAAAAGTAGTTTGGACCCTCAGCAGCTGCCACTTGTTGTCAATTAGCCGGCAGAGTTCCATCAACAGAAGCACACAGTCAGCGCTCCACGTATATGGCATGTCAGGTGATGCAGAACCTCAGCAGCTACATGTTCTCCAACGCAGCCTGAAACGGAGCTGTGAACTGAGCTTTATAACCACTGGTCCTGACTATCTGACCCCTGATATTAACATTCTCAGGACCTCCATACACCAATCTGTTAGTCACCTGTCAGACACATCAAGTTTCCATTCTTGGTGCTTCACTCTGGAACTTTCTGTGTGGCGTTTACATGTCCTCCCTGTATATGCATGGCTTTTCTCTGGATTCCTCCCACAGTCCAAAGACATGATGTTAGGTCAACTGGTCACTCTGAATTCTCTCTAGGAGTGAATGGTTCTTTGTGCCTCTGTGGTGGACCTGAGATGGACTGGTGACCTGCCCATACCCTGCCTCTCGCCTGGTAACTGCTGGGATAGACGCCAGCCCCCCGTGACCCTACGTTGGAATGAGCGGTATAGAAAATGGATGGATGAATGGTCATTGTTGTGACACATAGGTGGATTGGAGGTTATAACCTGGTTTTTGTACCGTTGAATCTTCTGACAGTGGTTTCTGGGTCAGTGGTGAACTGATGCAGAACCGCCTTCTGACTTAAAAAGTTTAATACTTGCTAGCCTCCTGCTAGCTTGTCTGTTTTCAGGGACTCAGCCGGGGGTACTCGTGGAATCAACTCCATCACTTTCCTTGTCCTCCGGTTTTCTCTCTTCAGCCATTATCACCCCTCATTCCCAACTCCTCCAACAAACAGAGAAACTTAAAAATGAACAGGCGGCGTTTTGGAAAAACGACTCAGTCTTTTCCCTTTTTATTATAAAGAAGTACACTATCAAAATGTTTACATTTAACTAACTATCATTTTAGAAAATGTTATGAACAACCTAAAATTTCTGGAGAAAAACAAGTAAAGTTTCAACAATATTTTGCCTCAATTTAGAATTTAAATATTTATTTACACATTCTTTTACTCAATATGTATTTAATTTTATTGTATATATATAATATATGTAAATACACATATACATGTATTAAATTCATTTTACTAATTTTTATTTTTTAGATTTTATTTTTATTTATACAGTTATCTTCATTTATAAAATGACATTTTTTAAATAATTTGTATTCACTTTTTAAATCTTTACATATAAAGATTGAGGTGAGGATAGTAGACTCATTTTAATTATTGATTTATTTTATCCGTAGACACATTTTATTTATTTTACACATGCATTACTTACAGCTTACGGATCACAAAAATCACCAAACATTCAATCCCAGTATTTCACTTTATCATCAGTGTAATTTAGATAATGTTTAACACTAAAAAAGAAAGAAATAAACTGTACATGGACACTTTAGGAATTACAGTTACTTCTATCAAATATTACAGTTAATGTCTTCAATGCTATTTTCACATTTAGTAAATTCATCCTGAGAACGAGACGGGATCTCTGGCGGGCCAGGTTCAGCCCGCAGCCCGTATGTTTGACACCCTTGATTTAGAGGGAATCTCAGAAAACTGACAGGAGCACAGAATGTGAAACTCAGAACTCAGAGAGACTTTGTTATTTTTATCCTTCCATCTCATGCATCACTTGACCAGAAACACAGCCTTGCCCTTCCTGTGTGGGACGGTCTCACAGCGAGGAATGACTTCTATTTAGAGGTCTGTTTGGAGCGCATGAGAGGAGTCAACTGCTGACCTCGTTGGCTTTCCTTATTGTTGTGAAACATGTTCCCATGATGTGAAATAATGTGATGAGACATCTGACAGAAACACCACGCAGCCAGCACAGTGTTTACAGCACAAGCATATCAGGTGCCACATAGTGGCTCATCTGCAATGCAGAGCAAGTGAAGGCAGCACAGCGGAGTTGTCGATCACTGGAGTATTAACTGTTATCTTAACTGTAAGAATAAACTAGACACTTCACGCAGGTCCACTTCACCCTTTCATTTTGGTAATATGTTCAATCGTTGAGTAGAGCTCTGGGTTTTCCACAAAAATCCCCCCACCCATTTGAAAACAAGGAAGTGAAAGTAAAACCACGTTGATCAGGTCTGAACTGCCACACACACACACTCAGTGTGACGTTATGAACAGTGTCATGCTGTACGGAATGCCAGGTTATTTTTCTGATGTCATATTTTAATCATGTGACACATACAGGGAAGCGTTTGGTCTGGTTTTGCCCAAATGTCAGCAGAAAGTTCTTATTTTTGTTTTACGACCAGCTGACAGTTTCCAAAACTCGACTGATTCTCGGAAAATGACGAGTCCAAATCCGCAGTTAAAGACTAATCATGTGGATAAAAAGAAAAAGATTCCAGCCATCTTTTCACCCAAACATCATCATCCTCCTCATCATCATCATTATCATCATCATCCTCATCGCATCGGGAATGTGAAATGATAATAACTTCTTAATACCAAATAAAATCACTGTAAGAAAGATCTAAAATACAAATTTCTATTCAGTTCTACTCATNCTTCTTAATACCAAATAAAATCACTGTAAAATGCAAATTTCTATTCAGTTCTACTCAGATTTCTTTTTCTATTCGGGTGAAAAAGGCAGAACTTTTTAATCTCAGAGGAAACTTTTACTTATGTGTCTGTTCAGATTCTGATCTTTATTTTCTCCAGCTGGAAATCAGGATAAATTAAAGTCAAACAGAGAACTCGTTCCCTGTTTGTCTCGGTATCGTCAGACACCAGACTCACCTGTAATAAACGTCCCGGATGTCCATAGAACCAGCACCAGCACCGCAGCTGGCTTCATCCTTCCGATCCGGTTTTCAGGCTTTGAGGGCGGCGGTGATGAAGAACTGAGGACTTAAGGTGGGAGAGCTGGTAAAAATCTCCGGCTGGTGGATCGCTGCTGGTCTCTGTGTGTCCGAGAAGTCCGGTACACTCCCAGGTCTGCGTTTTTCACAGAGCAGCGAGCGAAGGTAATATAAGGACAAAAAGCACACAGGGGGGCGGAGCTGTTCCAGCTCTGAAATCTGATTGGACAGTTCAGGTACCACCTCAGGTGATTGACAGTTCACTGTAGGACAGAAGAATGGAAAAGAATAGAATAGAATAGAATCTCTTTATGGTTATTAAATGTATAAAGGTTAATGAGATAAAAACACAACATAACTCCGTGATCAAGTGTAAAAGACAAGAATATATATTTTGAAAAAAGGAAGTAACAAGCAAAAATAAACTGACAAGAATAATAGAGAGAAACATGAATAAACTGGTTGGAGTAGATAAACTGGCAAGTAAAAAAAGGAAGTCATTGTATATTTGTGCATGTATA
>CM047989.1:28778733-28793184 GCA_026261665.1 Melanotaenia duboulayi | reverse complement strand
AACTCATCTATACTGCTACCCGGAGGGCGAAAAATGACCGGAATGTTTGATGGGTGTAGAGTCCTTTACTGCGTGATACTCAAGTGATGAGCAGTTAGCCATAGGAGGGAGAGAGGTAAAGTTCCACTTATTAGAAATAAGAATGCCCGTTCCACCTCCTTGTCCAACTGAGTGAGGTGTTTGGGTAAATTCTGCATTGACAGAAAAGGCAGCTGTGTTTTCTGGACGGATCCAGGTCTCAGTCAGGGCTAGGACCTGAATGTCTGAGAGATTTATCAATGAACTGATGGATTCTGTTTTGTTCACTGCGGACTGACAGTTCCAGAGACAGAATGTGACAGAGGATATGGCTGACACGCATGCCATTGCAAAGGACAGGTTTTGCAGACTGTAGTGTCTATGGGTGACACGTCTTGGTCTGTACCCATATCTGACAGGGATGGGTCTGAAGCACATTGTGCATTGATTTAGTAGTGACGAGGTTTAAGTTCGTGCCCTTGCTCGGTGGACTCGCACAGGTAGACTCGCAGGTCTTAACCCGCAAGGGCTGACACAATGGCTGACGCTTCAGCGCACCATGTGGAGTAAAGTACCTGGAGCTGACACACCTGAGTTCACTTTGCTTGATTGCAACCGGCTGAAACTGCCTCTATCTGCTTAGCTTACCAAAAGCATCACTTGTGCATGATAATTTTTTATAGATATAAATTCAATGTTCCTTCATTTGATAAAGTGAAATACAGAAACAATTTAATCAAAAGGAATGGATTTTATTCAAATTAAGTTTGTCATTTCATGATCTTTTTCTTATTACAAATTACTACCGTAATACCTACACATGTAATTATTGTTGGACACATTATTACATATTATTATTTGCTAATTTGAACACTTACCAAGCCATGCAAATACAATGACCAGCAAGATGTGCTTCCAGCGGTAAATTTTCATGACATGATGAGTGTAGACAAAGAAATAACGACTTTTTAATAATTTATTAGATCATTGCAAATTTGAGCTTATCTGCTCATGAAACTAAACACATCACAAGATTGGGAAACTGAATATCGGCCAGTGTTTTGGTTTGTCTAACCAGGTATGGGCGGGTAGACGATAAAGACATTCATTCAGTCCTGCTGCCACTAGCTTTGTCTCATATCTTTTTCTAGCCTTAGCACGCCAACACGGACGCTGGTCTGATGCTGGGGTTGTTTTCAGTGCCATTTTTCTCACAGCCTAAGTTGCTAATTGTAACGGTCAGTGGAACAGCAAGTGGGGGAGGGGTGGAGAGGGTAACGGTAGTTTGCTCCTACCCTCCCCCCCGGTCTAGGTCTGAAAAAGTGTAATAATTAATTTCCTTGGTGAAATCAATGGGAATCCCTGCTGTGTAGACTCGTGTTTAATCCGGCGTGTATAAAGGGGGTGTGTGTCAATTTTCTTCAGCCAATTAATTTGCCTTATCCATCCTGGGCCTTCTAGCACAGAAGGGATACAACAGATAAATGTGCTGAAACAAAACAGTTATTCACATGCCAGACTTTTAAAAAAGACTTTTTAAACTGTTGTGCAACCCTGACTTATGAGCATTTCTTGCATATCCCAGTTAATATGCTGGTCCAGGTCAAGCACAACCATCAGCAGAAATACGTGAAGCTGGATTTTACTGAGGGGCGGTAGAACTTCAGTTTCATGAAAAACTTATTTAAAAAGATAATTTAAATTTGATTAACACGCTTTTGTTTATTTAAATATGCTGTGGTTCACGTCTGTGTACCACATAATGTGATACGTTTAATTCACTCAGTGGCTATAACTTGATAAGCAAATTAGATTTTTTTTTTCTATTCCAGTTATTGAGAAATTTTTCCACCAGAAGCAAATGTTACATACAGGAGGAAACGTGGTGCTGGCTGCTTTCCCAAATAATGGTAAATTTTATTGTTTTCATAAAAAGGATATAGTTTGAGACATTGACTTTTTCTTCTATTTGGCGATGAGACATCATCCAGGCTGCTTCAGAAATGGGACATGTTCTTCAAGCCGACTCATTTCATCACCAGAGATGAATCAGCTGTTGTAGTCAGCAGAAAGCCTGTAGGAAGTGACCTTGATGAGACAGCAGGTGAGTTGTAAATGACAAGCATTTGATTTAATTTGTACAGCCACTGTAATCACAATCTGTTAACATTTGTAACATCACATATAAGTGGAGTGTTTTTCACAGTAACTTGTTACTCTGCCAGTTCATGTTGTGCATAATAGGTAGCAATAGTTCTGATGAATGTTGAAAGCTAGATCACTTTAACTGCTGTTTTTCCTCAGGATATGACCAAGAAATGGATTCCCTTTTGTTGCGGATACATCTCCCGTCCTCCAGGAGGTGGTTGAAGAAGTCTCCAAAGATCAGTGCCCGTGATGCAGCTGAAAGACTTGTCCATTAGGTAGTGGCATTGTGATACAACAAAGTTTCATTCATGTTTGCTTTATCATTTGATCATCACTCGAATAACTGCTTATCAGAGTGCTTAATCCTTGTCTAACATTCACTGTTCACGTCTTAATCCTAGTCATGTTGTGGTTTGGAGGAGCATCTCAGGAAACACCAGGGACACCGTCCGTACCTCCTTGCTGTTGGACGTGCTCCCTTGGTGCACTTGAACTTTTTAAGTTGTCTTATGATGGTGCACTTGTAAACTTCGACACAGTCCTGCAAACAAAAGTGTACTACATTGATGTGGGGACAATAAAAAGCGTCACCAAGAGTAAGAGACCTGAGAGCCAGAAGATTCCCACTGCCCCAGTCATCCGTTGTTGTGTCCTTGGGCAAGACGCTTCACCCTCCTTAACTCCATTGCTGGTGTATGAATGCGGATATAAATGTTCGTTGATGGTTGAAGAGGCGTGGATTGGCTGGCACGTTTCCGTCAGTCTGCCCCAGAGCAGCTGTGGCTACACATGTTGCAGCCATCACCAGGTACGAGTGAGGAGTGGATGAATAATGGATAAACAATGAAAAGTGCTTTATAAATCTAATCCATTAATATTATTATTAATGCTGAATATTGCAACTATCCTGGGCCTAAGTTCAAACTGATTTGCTCCCAAAACGGTTGTAGGCATCAGTTCCTAACATTTAGAAAACACCTTAATAATATTCATAGCAATGTTCAGCAAGTTGCTCCAACTTAAACTGCTGGATGTTCCACTGAGCTAATCTGCTTGTTCTATTAGTTCATTGGAGAACAATGATTCAGAGTTTACTAAAGATCAGTGGCCTCTTGACCCAGTATGAACCTACCAGAACCCTCAGGTCATCTGGATCCAGTTCCCAGAGCCAGAACTAGACATTGAGAAGCTGCATTCAGCTTCTATGCTCTGCATGCCCGGAACAAACTCCTGGAAAGCCTCAGATCAGCTAAAATATCATTTTAAGTTAAAGACCCACCTGTTATCTACTGCATTTCAATAGTTTGTATTTAAAAAAGTCCAACTCTGAATGTTTCTTTTGAGCGTTAATTTTTAAACTTGATCATGTTTTAATACTGTTTTTAACCAATGTTTTCTTTAATGTTAAATTATGCTTCTTGTATTCTGTCAAGCACTTTGAATCATCCTGTGTGAATATATATTATTTCAAACTTCAGTCATTACTGCTTCAGATTAAATACAAATGATCTTTTTCATCCCTTCACTTTGTGTTTTTTAACCACTGAAGTCCTTTGATGATGATGTAGAGGACATTTGGTTTTGCAGATGAAGAATACTAAACCTTGAAATTATAGCCGTCTTATAGTTTAGATTTAATTTACTTTTTTTTCTTCATATTACATGAATTTTTGATGCTTAGTATTTTTCTGTTTTCAGTGTTTTTACTGTGCTCACACACCTGATCTTTGTTTGCAGATGGCTGCTCAACTGATAAAGCCACATCTGTCACAGAGGATCTGCAGAGAAGATGGTTCCTCCTCTCAGACTCCAGCTGCTTCAGCTTCAGCATGCAACCAGAACCTTAACTTAAACATCTGCAGTTTAAAATCTGAGCTTTGGTAAAAATTAATGTCTGCAGCGACAGCCTGTTGATGAGAAACAGCTCTGAGGGTCCTATCAGCTCTCATCTGCAGAGGAACATCAGGGTGGTAAGAATGAAAACACAAAGACATTTACACATGGTTACAAAAATGTATTGCATCACTGTCATTTAGAATTACATTCACTGACATGAGCAGAAATCAACAAGGGTCTGAACCATGAAGAGGGTTCAACTTAGCAGGTTATCTTCTGGTTGCCTGCTTTAACTAACCCTAACACTGGAGATCTCACCAAGCTGGTCGTCAGCTGGGTGTTATGACTTTGGAAATGCTGCAATTGTACGTTCCTGATAGGCTAAAAATCAAAAATATGAAATTTCTGATGAAATTTTCATGCCTATCAATGCAGTTAGTTATATGCACACTGGCTGTAAAACATGCATCATGGGGCAGCCATGTTTCAGAGCACCTGTGTAACCACAACGACAGAAACATTCACTGCCAGATGAGTCACTCCAACACAAAGTCTCAGCTTTCGGTTCATTTGTGCCTTGGCGCACACTTCGAACAAACAGCTACTCTCCACGGACAAAAAGTAGCATAAAAATTTCCCGAACCATGAGCAGCAGAAGGGTCAAACACACAGATGTGATTTTTTTTGTCTATTTAGTTTTTCCTGACAAGATAAAAACACCCCTCAACTCCTGAGTTGAAAAAACCTTAAAGGGAATAGGATGGAGTGGGGCACCCTGTGCTCTGAGGCTCTTTGAGAGTAAACCATGATAGTCACACTGGATGAAAGCTATAGAAAACGCCTGTTTTGATATATCGTTTGTGTAAAGCAGAACCAAACGACTGTAGAATTTTACAGAATGAACACAAACTAATAGTAACACGTGCAATAAATAATCTGATAAATACTGCCATGTCAGCAGGAGGATTTCTAACAGTTTAACCGTTTTGTTAAATGAGTGTGTTTCAGGAACATGAGAAACATTTACAGGGAAAAATATTTATTCTTCTCAATCTGATCAGAGACTCCAGTTGACAAGTTTACATGGATAATAGATAAAGTGATCCGATCAGTTGTGTGTCTACATGATGGAAAATTGAATACAATCACAAAGCTTTTTACATGTGCAATGTGGACTAATTCAGAAGAATTTGAAATTTAGATCCTTTCATCTGTCAAGATAAACAATAATCCTCAACTACAGACACAACACCTACCACAGAACCCATCAGGATGGGTGTAGATATGGTTATTTTGTCCTGATGACCTGGTAATCTAAGGATTGGATAGAAAACACATTCTAATTGAGGCCAATCAGATAAGGGCGTTTATATGATGCATTTTTATTCTGACTGGACCTTTGATTGAATCAAAAATGTTCCATGAAAATGCAGCTTTCATCACAACTGAGCCTCCATAGTAGGTGGGGTTGCTGGCAACAGTCGCCATGGCGACACAAACAAATAAGAGAATCAGCTTTATAATAATGAAAATCCTGAGCTGAATCTGAAGAAACCTTGATCAGGCCGATCCTGTGTTGTGCCATGAATTGATTAACTGCCAGAAGCTGATCAGAAGCGGCGCAGCTTGTTAACGCCGCGTCGCTCAGTTTCTCTCTCCGGTGGTTCCTCTCGGTCATAACGGACATAACGTGGATTAATTACAGCTGCAGAGGCGCTGTAATCAGAAACGATATTCAGGGATGTTGCTTCACTGTTTAGGCTTCATGTGTTTCCTTATTCTTGTTCATTTTTAGTATGTAAAGTCCAAACACTTCATGATAGTTTATGATGATATAATTAATTTAATTTCCACTGATCGTGACTTTTTTAAAATTGATTAGCTACAGTACATTTCTTGTCAATAAAATGAACGTTTTCTGCTTTCATACCATACAGATTACTGACCAACTAGTATCGTACTAGTTGGTCTACTACCTAGTATACCTACCTACTATAAGGTACTAGTACCTTATCAGTTTCTGGCAGACCATCACTTGTTGTGCCATAAAGTGATCGTCTGCCAGAAAATGATTATACGGTAGGCCTACTAGTACAGCACCTCTGCAGCTGTAATTGATCTGTTAAAGCACTTGCAAAAGCAGACTTTCTTTGTTAGTATGGACATACCGTCACTTGCATTTGCGTGTTATGTCGGTTTTATACCGAGAGGAACAGCCGCAGACCGCAGAGAGAAACTGAGCGACACAGCGTTAACAAGCTGCACGGCCATCAAAGTTTCTGGCAGACAATCAATTTATGGCACAACATCGGCCTCGGGGTTCAGACCCCTGGTTAATCAGAATATTGTCAAACATAAGAGACACATCACTTTTAACCTTTATGAAGGATTTAAATCTGAAAGTGGGCTCCAGGAAGAACAAGAAGACGTAATGAAGCAGAGAAAATGAGGTAAACAATAAGAAAATAATGGAAACCATTTCTAAACAGCATGTACAGTATGAAGGGATCAGTTGAGCTCCATGTACAGAAAAATAGTATCACAAATCTGCGGTGACTTCTTACTGAGCTTCTTCTGATGACTCAGCAAAACCAAGCCAGAGCTGAAAATGACACGTTGACCATGAAGATAACTTCATCACTGCACCCAACAGTCATGAAGAAGCTCATGTCTAAACTTTGGCTTCCAGTGTGAAGCAGCTGCTAGCTGACCCGACTGAGATGACTCCCAGGACCAGAGAGGCCAGGACCACAGAGACCAGGACCAGAGAGTCCAGGACCACAAAGGCAAGTACCACAGAGACCAGGACCAGAAAGGCCAGGACCACAGTGGAGCAAAACCCACCAATGATAAAGATTTTCCTTATTTCATGTCTGTAAAGGGTGTGGCCGAGGCGTGTGTGTGTGTGTGTGTATTTATGTGTGTGTAGGTGTGCATGTGAGCAAGTGTGTGTGGGAGAGACGTCGTCACTCTCTTATGCTAGCAGAATAGGAGAACTGGGGGAAATGCGCTTCCTGTCCGGGATCGTCGCAGTCCAGACTGTTATCTGAAAGAAAAGTCAGCAGAGGTCAGAGGTCAGGCGTCAGCAGGCGGCAAGCTTAGTTAAAGGTTACCTACACTTATCAGGAGGGGTGAGTGTGATGGTCTGCGCTGTGAACTCCTCATCAAAGTACCGTGTGTCCGTCTCTGATGTCACCTGTGGTCTGAAGGGCGGAGTCAACTTGAAGGAGAGGAGGAAGAGGAAGTGGTCATTGAACACGGCTAAGATAAAATTCCTTTAACACTGAGACCACTGCAAGAAACAGATTCTACTGCTTTCTACTGGAAAGTATGTTTTTGCGAATCTCTTCTGTGGTTGTTTTTCTGCTGTTTATCAGAGCCTAGATTAAAATTAACGATCAAAGAGAGGCAGTCAGCCAGTCTGAGTCGGTTACAGGGAGGGCATCTTTCCTGTCCCGCCACGGAGATCAGTGGAACCCGGTGAAATTGGGGGTTAGAGCATCTTCCAGGTTTATGTGAAAGTTAACATCACATGAGGCTGAAAACCAGCAAGATTTTAGTCTTTATCTACTCAGAGCAGGTGCAGAGCCAGAAAATCTGCATCTCTTGTCTGACATCGTATATCAAAGATCTCATAGCTCCATATTTTGCTCTCAGGTCTACTTGTGGTTTCCAGAGTCACTAGAGTTGAATGGGAGGCAGAGCCTTTGGCTATCAGGCCCCTTTCTTATGTGTGTGTCTTATGTACAAGTGTTTTAAATCAGAGGAACAATGAAAACCTGAAGGATCCGGCCCTCGAGGACCGGAGTTTGACACCCCTGGCATACGCCAACCCCTGCCCTGCCACAGTTGATCAAAGGTGGGGGTTGGCGCTATAAGATTTTACCAGGGCAAACTGGTCTCAAGGGAGGGTCCAGAATAAATCTGTCCTTGAAAGAGCGATTCTTGGAGTCACCTGGTCTGCAGGAGGGAAGCCAGGTAGCATGACTTTACTGCATTATCTTTTCATCTCTCACTGACAAATATCAAGAATTATGACTCAAGCAGATTAATTTAGTCTTCTTGTTTCATTAACCTGGTTTTACTTAAGCATCTGTAAACATGTAAACATTTTATCCAGTTTTGTGTAATGATCCACATGGTGGACTAGCGGTCTTACCTTTCTCTGTTCCACATCCTGCCAGTTGATGGAAATGAAAAATTTGTGGCTCGTTACTTCTTTGGCATCATTGGGACCTCCACCTAATCTGTCAGTCCAAAGAAAATCTTTTAAGAAAGAGGTTTGTACAGTACAAATCGCAGCAGCCAGTGGAGCCTTCAGACCACCTACCTCTGTTTAGGATCTTTCTTCAGCAGACCCGCCAGCAGGGACTTGGCCTCGGGCGACAGGTTTCTGGGGAAGCGGATCTCCTCCATGAGAATGAGTTCAAACAAGCGCTCGTGGTCCTGGTTGTAGAAAGGCAGGCGGCCACACATCATCTCATACATGACTACACCCAGACCCCACCAGTCCACGGCCCGGCCATAGTCATTATCCTCTAGGACCTACAGAGAGGAGACATTTCAGGATTTATCACAAAGTGGGATGATACTGGTGACAGTCCGTGTGTGTTTACAGTTGTTTAACATTTTCATTATCACATAAGAGACAGAAAGTTGTCATGTTTTTTCAGTCACCAGCTGTTCATCCTCCTTTAACTTCCTCCAAAACTTTACTTTAAAGAAAAAATATCAGCTGTCAGTTCCTTCCAATGTCAGCTGAACTATGAACCTTTGTACCCTTTCCTCTCCTCAACCCCCTCGCTGAGCTCCATCACCATTACTCTTTCTGATGGTTACTTCCTCTTACTTCCATTAGAGCCACATCGCCATGTTTCAACCCTCTGCTGCCACCCAGTGGCAGAAATCTGGAGAAGAGTCTGAGCTGATCCTGGTAGTGTGGGAGAATTAGCTTAGAAGCAAGGCTGGCGAGAAGAGTGGACCAAAATTCCGATAACGTCATCCAGAAAACCATTACTTCAGTTGCTGCTGCTGGAGGAGCTTCTACACGCTGCAGGGTGATGGAGAGGAAGCAGCTTCTTAACTGATTCTGACTTTTAGTTTTTTAATCTATGTTGTTCATCTGATCTGAATTTTAACACCTGAAGAGGATCAGAAGGTTTCATTCTGAACTGATATATCTGTCTATGCTATTGACAACAAACTGAAACTGAGAGGAGATTTTCTACATAACATGTGTGTGATTAAGCGTGCAGCAAGGTGTATGTGCCTTACCTCAGGCGCTAAATATTCAGGAGTCCCACAGAAGGTTTTCATGGTAGCATCTGGAGTTATGCCCTCCTTACACAGACCAAAGTCAGTAATCTTGATGTGTCCATCTTTGTCCAACATCAGATTTTCTAGCTGTGAAACAGAGAAACATGTTTGTAACGTGCAGCTCTGGGTTTATCTCTTCAGACCAGCTAAAAGACAAAGGAAGGTTTCCTGACCAGTGTCCAGACATTTTACAGTAACCATCAGATTTAGTCTCTATAAATTCTGGTTGAAATCCCCCCAGAAAAGCAACTTATTCCTCCTCCTTCTACATCACCAACAAAAGTCACCACAACTGACAGTTTAAGGAAACTCCAGATTAGTTCCCAGAACAGAACAAGAACTTCTGGATCAGTTTGTTCAGTCTCTTTAAGTCTCTGGATCTGGTTCTGCTGCCCAAACAGATGCTGCAAAGCAGACTGAACTTTCCACAAGATGCAGCATCTTGGTGCAGACATTGAGGGATCTAAGCTTCCTCCAGAAGTAGAGTCTGCTCTGTCCTTTCTTCTAGATGCATCTATGATGCATTTCCAGTCCAGTCTGTTGTCCAGCTGAACTCCAGGGTATTGGTATTCCTCCACCACCTCTACCTCTTCTCCCAGGATGTAAACAGTTTTCTTTGCTCCTGTTCCTCCTGAAGTCAACAATCATCTCTTTTGTTTGTGTTTAAGATGAGGTGATTGTTTCTGCACCATCACAAAAACTGACCGACCACTTCTCTGTACTCAGGGAACTCCAATAAGATGGTATGGGATTCTCTGTAAGTGCTTTTATTTGTAAACACTTTCTCATCAATTACGGGAAGCGACTGGAAAACTGGATCTGTGTCAGTCACCAAATTTGAATATGATACAGTTAAAACTGGATCTAAGAGTCTTTCTTGGAAATAAAAGTGTTTCAATAGATTCATTTCTCAGTTACTCAGAGGGAAGAAAAGTCTGAATGTTTTAGCTTTTGAGCGTCACCGCCGATGACTGTCTACCTCCTCCACCTCAGCCACTTATACAGGCTGATTAAGGCTGATCCATCAGTATTGACTGACTGGTAACACCACATATTTACCGACAATTATAGGTGAGAGAAAAAGTTGATTAGATGCAGCGCGATGTGAACATGGAGGATTCAGACTTGATGTACAAATGTTTAAAAAAAAAAAAAAAAGTTTTTTTTAACTGTTAATTAATGACACAATGATGACGAACACAGAAGGCAGGACTAGACGTTTCAGAAGGTCACATCCCAAACCATCTGTGCCATGTCATAACAGACATGACGGCTGAGTGTGAAATCCAACCGGCACCTCTGCATTAAAAGCTGGCATGTGGAAGAACTTCCGCTTTATTTGCTCAGAAAGTCTGACTGAGGTGTGAAGGAACGAACTCCGGTCCACCTACAAACGTAGGTCCCGGTTTGCTTCAAGTGAACCAAATACAGGAAGTGGACTACAACGCAGGTCACTTTGGGTTAACACAACTAAAACATGCGGATGTAGGACGACAGATGACTCTGGCCGGGAGAAATGCCTCTTGGTCAGACATGGAAGAACTCAGTAAGTTCTGACAGAAACACGATCAACCCAAAACAATTAGCATCTGACGGAGTTCCATGTTTTACTCTGATGGAAACAGACGTCCTACATTAACCAATAGATGAGCTAGTTTCCTTCTCCACTGGTTGTCATGGCAAACAGCTGAAAATTCTCACTAACCCATACATGTTTTCAGACAGGCTCAACAAAGAAATAACTGATATCACCTATAAATCTGTTCCTAAACAATCAGTAGACAAACACTGGAACAGAAAATGTGTGTGTTCAGATTCTGATCACCTTCAGATCACGGTAGACCACGTCACTAGAGTGCAGGTACTCCAGCGCTGACACAATCTCTGCTCCATAGAAACGTGCACGCTCCTCCGTGAACACTCGCTCCCGGGACAGGTGGAAGAAAAGCTGAGAGAGAGAGAGAGAGAGAGAGAGAGAGAGAAAGAGAGAGAGAGAGAGAAAACATGGAGTCAAACAGTGTTACAGAGGGTCTGGGTGGACGTGTTTGGTTCAGGTCTCACCTCGCCACCATTGGCGTATTCCATCACAAAACAGAGCCGATCGTGGGTTTGAAAGGCGTACTTCAGGGTCTGAAGGAAAAAAAAAACAACCCAGTGAAAAACCTGCACAGATCAGCTTTAAAACAGCAAAAACCAGGAGTCACAAGTTCAAACCTTCCTGTCACACCTGTTCGACATTAATGGCCCATTTATGCTCCTTACGTTCGTAAATAGGTACATCTGTTTCAAGTGCTGTCATACGCTGCTGCCCTCATCCGTCCAAGCATTTTTTATGTCGCCATAATTTCTCAGTCAATTCATCCACTAGTGGGCAGTGCTGAGCTCAGAGGTCACTTCGTTGTGACATTAGTTTCAGACACCACTTGGTAACGCACAGCTGTGAAGTTGAACACACGGACACACTCAAAGAGCCTTTCTTCAAACGCTCTCGCCATCTCTACAATCGTTGCCCTCTTCTTCTTCTTCTTCTTCTGCCCCTGCAGTTTCTGGTGGGACTGCCTTGTTTGCTGCGTCGAGTGGCAGCTCTGCAAGGCCTCAGAAAACGCACCTTATTACACATGTAAAAGAACTCAAGCATCCGTTCGTCTGTGTATCCGTCATCTGCGTTGAGCATAAATGGGCCTTTAGCTGATACATCTAAAATACAACCACAATTCCAACAAGGTTGGGTCTCTGCAGAAAATTTAATTAAAAACAGAACGCAATGATGTCCTAATCTCCACAACCCGTACTTTATTCCCAATAAACATGAAGAGCATACCCGAAACCGAGACATTTTACTTTTTCACGGAAAATATTAGCTAATTTTGAATCTGATGGCAGGGAAAACAAAAGGCTAAAAAGGTAATTGGTGTAAATAAAAAAACAACTGGAGGAGCATTTAAAAACTAATTGCCAACAGGTCTGTAGCATGATGTGTAAAAGGAGTATTTCAGAGAAGCAGCCTCTCAGACGGAAAGATGGACAGAGGCTCATCAATCTGAGACAAACTGGGTCTATAAATTGTAGAAAAATTTCAGGAAAATATTCGTTAACTTAAAATTGTGAAGATTTTATAGATCCTGCCATCGACAGTGTGCATTAAGAGATTAAGATTAAGAGAATCAAAAAGGAATCTCTGTGTGCATGGGACAAGGGTGAAGGTCAAACTGGATGCTGGTGATCTTGGGTTCCTCAAGCAGAACTGCATTAAAACCAGACATGATTCTCTACTGGAACCCACTGCATGGACTCAGGAACACTTCCAGAAATCACTGTCTGTAAACACAGTTCACCCTGAAATCCACAAAAGCAGGTTAAAACACGGACCAAGGAGTATGAAGACTCGCAGGAAACCCCGTGGTGCAACGAAGGTGACAGGTGGGATCCCGGGCCCCTCCGGGGCACCCGGTGCACCACCGGCCTGTGTCGCCCGCACCGCCGGGGAGGTGGAGCATGAGCACGTGCGTAAGGACCAGAAAGATGGTGAACTATGCCTGGGTAGGGCGAAGCCAGAGGAAACTCTGGTGGAGGCCAGCAACGGTCCTGATGTGCAAACCCGTCGTCCAACCTGGGTATAGGGATGAAAGACTAATCGAACCATCGAGTAACTGGTTCCCTCCGAAGTTTCCCTCAGGACAGCAGGCTCTCAGAGTCTCACAGTTTTATCTGGTAAAGTGAATGATGAGAGGTCTTGGGGCCAAAGCAATCTCAACCTATTTTCAAACTTTAAATGTAAAGAAGCAGCTTAATGCGAACAAGATCTAGAAACAGCCATCTTTTCTGGACCAAAGCTTATTTAAAACGGCCAGAGGCAAAGTGGAAAACTGTTCTGTGGTCAGATGAAATTGTTTCTGGAAAGCATGGACGGCGGGTCCTGCAGAATAAAGAGGAGACGGAGCACCCAGCTTGTTATCAGTGGACAGATGAAAAGCTGCATCTCTGATGGGATGGGGCTGCATTAGTGCCTATGGCGTGGGTTCAAGCCGGTCAGTGATTCAAGCCGAACAGAAAGAGCTGTAACACATTAGCTACGTAAGTGATGACGTCCACCACAGACGCAGAGCCCGACCAAGCCCAGCAGCAGTTGGCTGTGCTCAGCGCGAGGTAGAAGGCTAGGCTAGGCTAGGCTCCAACGCTGCTAGTTTTAGCTAAAAAAAATGAGCGCTCATGTAAGCAATGCAAATGTGACTGAACAAGCTTCCACAAGCAAAGAGAAAGCAGACGAAATAGTTAAGAGAGGAGAGACTAACTTGGTGGTATGGAAGTGGTTTGGCTCAGTGTCGCCAACTTAGTGACTTTGTCCTGTTCGTTTTCACTCCCCTCTAGCGACTTTTTTTTATTTTATTTTTTTTTTAAAGTGACCAGCGACAGATCTAGCGACTTTTTCTGGAATTATTGGCGACTTTGAGACTGACGTAAATGAATGTAGTTTCTCAGTGAGGAGTTGGTGCTGCGCAGACCCCTCCCCCGTCCAAAAGCACTCAGAAGAGGCTGGTGATGATCGCCTCTGTTTCATGACCAGGCTGAAAGTGAAACGTACATAACTGGCTGGTCCCGCGCTGGCTTACCGTCAGATAGTAATGTCTATGTCGAAAATATGTAAAAAGTTAAAAGTGCTGTGACATGTTCCAGACTCCTAATTAAATTACACTTAATAAAATTAAACCAAAAAAAAAACAAAGAAAATATTAATTGAAGAATTTAACTTTATTATGTTTTGTTGATCAGAAGATGATGTAATTTAGTGACTTCTAGGACTTTCAGAACAGCCAATAGCTACTTTTCTTATTGAGGAGTTGGCAACAGCTTCTAAAGCATTTCTACTCATAGAATATGCTGAGTCAGAAGATGAGACATCAATTGTTGCTCACTCTTTTTCAGTTTATGGTAGCAATTCTGAGCACCGATGAAGCACCGTTGTTAAAATCTTTAAGAACAACATGAGTCTATTTTGTAGTTTAAAGTTAAAGATATTAATATTGAGAAAGGTAAAAGTTTTATTTGACCTTTGATGGCGATTTCAAATTTCTTTGTTTGAAGGCTAATTTAGCCTTACTAAATACAAATAAAAGTTAAACATTAATTTATTGT
>CM047989.1:28767144-28778493 GCA_026261665.1 Melanotaenia duboulayi | reverse complement strand
GACAACATTCCTCTCCTAAAACTCCAGATCTGTTCTCCTCACTTCCCCGATGTTTCCAGACAGATGTTAGAAGAAGAGGAGGTGCTACACCATGTTAAACATCACCCTGGAACTACTTTTTACAGACATGTTGCTGCCATCAAATTCAAAATCAGTTCATATTTTTAATGAAATGGTGAAATGTCTCAGTTTTAATATCAGACAAGTTGTTTATGTTCTACTGGGAATATGTGTTGATGAAATTTGGAAATCACTGAATTCTGGCTTTAATTACATTTCAAAGCCATTTTTATAAATTGGGTTATAACATCAAACATTTACAAAAGGTGCTTGGCTTAGCTATCAAAAAGAAAAAGACTGATTTTCTGGACATCTTCCTAAAGACAAAATTTTCTTCATCTCCATATGCTCTCTATGTTATTTATTAGGTCCAAATACATAGTTTTGTTTAAACTTTTGACTCATTCCAACTTTCCCTCATCAAATACATGAAAAATTACTTCTCTCTGTCAGCTGTTTGGTTCATTTTTACCTTTTTTTTTCCTGAAAAGCTTCTACACCGTTACTAATAAAAGTTGCAATGAAGGAAAGATGAAAGTATTTACGGTAGCTCCCGGTTCTCGTTATAAAGTAAATTTAAACCAACCGCAAAATACAAACCGACTACAGTTGGTGTAAAAGCTAATGTCAGCATGCTAACAGCTTTACACTGTTCAGATGATGATGATGGTGTCATCCTCACACAGCATGCTGACATTGTTTAATTGAAGGAAGACTGAAACCGGCTGATGACTCCCATCATTCAGGTAAGAAGATGTAAGAGTGTTAGCAGCTTCCTGTGTTTCTCACCGTGAGGAAAGGATGTCTGGTGTTCTGCAGAACTCTGCTCTCTGTGACGGTGTGGGCCACCTCATCCTGCAAACAAAACACACCAACATCACACACCAAACACACCCACAATCCCGGCTTCCACTCACACACCTGTACTTACCTTAGCTATTATGACCATTTTTCGTAGTATCTTCATGGCATAATGAACTCCAGTAGACTTCTCTTTGACCAGAATCACCTTCCCAAAGGTTCCCTTTCCAAGCAGCTTTAGATACTCAAAATCACTCATCGTCTGTAAAATGAAACACACACAAATGTGTTGAACGTGGTTTTTAACTGAAAGAAAAACAATAGAAACGTCAGTCTGTAGGGAGGCCACCCCAAAAAAAATGAGTGGAGCTTTAATATTCAGTCGCTCATGATATCTCAGATATTGGTATGATGACATCATCGCCCTCATAAACAAGTTCAATTCAGTTTCAGTTCAGTTCAGGACTGTTTTCTGTCCTCATTGTTTTCTCAGTGTTTCAGTCATTTATAGAAAATTAATCGCTCTGCTTCGTGATTTGCTAACTGCAATGTTTTAAACTGCATTTCCACAGGCACCACCAGGAACATGGCTGGGAGTCCACAAAAGACAGAAGACCAGGAGAGAACCCCTCCAAACCCTCTAAGATCCTGGAGAGGGTAAAGGTTTTCTAAAAATGGGGCATGAACCACATTCCTGATCCTGAATCTGAGACTGGACATTTCTCTTTAGCTCCTTGGCGCAGACTTTTCCAGTGAAGCTGATTCTCATCCATCCCCTTCTTAAAGAGAAGGACCACCAAGCCAGTCTGCCAGAGGTTCTGTTTAAGACCTCCAATGCTACACAGACACGTCAAGTTAGATCATCCAACAAAATCCAGGACATAAAGGAACTCTGGGTGGTCCAAAGAATGTTTCTGAACTGAGTCATCTTCCATAGATGCGTTCTGGTAAAGTCTAATCTATTTCTATTCTTGAGGCTGAGTACCGGTAATGGTCTGCAGCTCGTAGTGAACCCTCTATATTTCCTTCATGAAGTCTTCTCTTCATGTAGATACTGATACACCTGCTTTCTGGAGAGAGGGTTCTGCTCTTTGGTGGATGTTAAGGGGTTTTTCATCACTATGGAAAGAACCCTGCAAACATCCACTTCTGTTCTCTTCCACGGACATCCAGACCTTTTTCAGTTCCCAAGCTCACCAGTGCACGCTCTCAGAAAATACAAAAAAAAGTGTTAATTTTAGTCACTCACAGACTACAAGTGGGAACATCAACTCCAGATGTTTACCCGATCATGGAGTAACACGATAGTAGCCCACAAAGTCCGGGAAATAGCTTTAAAGTTAACTGTCCAATTTACTTTTGTCCTTGAAAAAAGAAGCAGCTATATCTTGAAGAGCTGTAATTCCTCAACCTTTCCTCCAACGTGGATGTGATACCCTCAAGGTAAAGCTGAGAGTCTGCACTTTAAGCTCATAGTGATTAGATAACTGTGTTCTGAAAACGTTCAGGCAAACAGGCTGTCCAAATATATACAGACCCGACCGTATATCTACCCACAGACACACCAGAACAGACAGGCTGGTCCAGCAGCAGTTTGCTGGTCCTGGTTTTAGTAGAAACGGATCCTCTCACCACTTTGTTGCGGCTCTTGGACATGGCCACCTCCATCTCCTCCAGGCTGCTCTCACACGGTGACCCAAACACATCCATGGGTTCCTCCTCGTCCTGTTCCCGCATCTTCAGGCCGTTTGTCACAGACTGGATGGCACGCATCCACTCTTCTCTGAGAAGGACAAGGACCAGGACTGGTCAGATACCACACCACCCAGCAGCCGGTCTCCAGTCCAGTTTTCCTCACTTCTTACCTCTCTGCACTAGTTTCCACATGGAAGGTACGTTCAATGACCGTGGTCCACTGTAGGCAACGGATGACAAATGTGTTGGGTCGGGGTCTTTCAGTCTTCATCAGCTGGCATTCTGCAAAAAAATAAATAAAAAAATAAATTTAAATCTCTCAGTTAGAGTTTACAGGTTTTATCTCTGAGTTAGAGCAGAATCAACTGCTGGAGGTCAACATGTAAACATCTGACCTGCCACTGAGAAGTTGTTGAGCGGTGGGGAAACCTGGTCGTTCAGATCAGGTTTCTCTTTGTAGCCGATGAAGGAACCGTCACTCTTTAGGATGAAATACCGAGGTCTCCATGTTTTGATGTATTCACCTGGCATCAGGACAGATGAGGAACTGTCAGTGGGACTTAAAAGATGAACACCTGGTTTTATCGGGTCAGAACATCCCGGTTACCTCGTTTGTGAAGCCATCCCTCTCTGATGATACTGACTTCATTCATGACTGGAGGTGTGCTTCAGAGAGGGTGAGGAACAGGAAGTCAGGGAGGGTAACAGCAGCGTCTCCCGTAATCCGTTCAGGTCTCAGTCTTGTTTATTAAACCTGAACAGAACCTGCTGAGTTCATCAATGAAAACATCACATTAGAACCAGAATAACAAGTCCGAGAAATCCATGAATCAGAAAAGGAACCAGAACTGTTGGAGAGTGTTTGCAGCTGGTCTCCGTCTCCGACTACTTTACTCATTCCTAGAGGAGCCGGGCTGCTCTCTGGTTTTCACTCTAAGTAATCTGGTTTACTTTTAGAAGATATCCATTTACATTTTCTACTGTGCTTCCAGGTGAATTTACTCTGACACAGTAACACATCTCTTGATTCTGACACTTCTATATTAATCTAGAAACACGTCTCAGCTTTCTGCAGAGACCAAGATTACACACACAGCCCTTGTAGTTGTAAAGATATATTTTATTTAGGAAGAAAAATATGCCCTGGTCAAGAATAAGTGAATGAGTGTCTTTTTTTAGTCCAGTTTCTGATTAAAGAAAGAGGAAAATCTGGGAATGAGAGCTGCTTTACTGGGAATTCTGCTGGATTAACACACCGGTTTTACAGAAAGATGGAAATTTGAAACTTGTGCAACATGTCGAGGTCTGTTCGAGTCAAGATGCCTGGAAACATGCAGGAGTCATTCCACCTCCAGCCACATTACCGAAGTGTGGTGGAGGTTCTTTGTTTGGAATAACAAGGTTTTGCTAGTCTGAGGAAAGCATGCAGAATGTTTTTTCCTCATGGACGCCCAGATATCACAACTTCACTTTACTTCTGCTACTTGAATCAAATGTTCACACATTGTTCCAGAAAACCCAGAGAAGAGATTAAACGATACCAAACCAGCCGGCTGTAGTCTGCAGCTGTGTGCACAATCTTTGAAATTAACACCTCAATTTTTAACAAATCAACTCATAAAAATCAAATTTAGAAGATGCGCCACATTAAAAATCTGAATTCGACGTCATGTCCGCGACGGAGGCTGATTGTAAGCACAAAAACCACTTTATCCTCCTTATTTATGATGATTCTCACAG
The DNA here is from genome assembly GCA_026261665.1 of Melanotaenia duboulayi. Lineage (NCBI taxonomy): Eukaryota > Metazoa > Chordata > Actinopteri > Atheriniformes > Melanotaeniidae > Melanotaenia > Melanotaenia duboulayi. Next base: position 28,774,197 of record CM047989.1, on the reverse strand, counting down.
TTTTCCAGCCTCACATTTAGAGGATGCTGCAGGACAATTAATCGNCAGCCTCACATTTAGAGGATGCTGCAAGACAATTAATCCCATTTTCAGAAAAATGTTCAACATAAAATATGCCTTCATGTGATTCTAAATGCCTGCATTGTGTTTTTTTTTACATTTTAAATGTGTCACAACTTTTCTGGAATTAAGGGCCTAATAATTATGTAAGATAATTCAGTACTTGGTAAAATCCTGTCAAGTTTTCACAGCTGTTTCTTTTATAATCCCACTCACTTCAAATATTCTTCCTCTTAACAAATTTCAACACTTTGCCGTCACAAAACAACTGCTGTAAAAATCAGGTTCACCTTGATGACTTGCCCCATAAAACGTTCCACAGAAGCCTTCTAATAACGTGATGACAGGTATGACCAGCATTTACTGTAAATAAATACGGGTAGATAAACATGCCTGATAAGCTCAGTCCAGTAGAAACATGACGACTCTGTTCATTGAACCCAGCAGGTTTTATAACGTCCAATCAGAATTATCTCTGATAAATAATATAATGCACAGATTCCTGTACAGACCTGAGGGCTCGAACCACGCAGACAGTTTCCACTCAGTTATTATTTACAGAACGTTATTCATCATCGACCCACCGACTGAACTTTGTCACCATCACCAGACAACTAGACGGGTTTCTCTGATCCTCTGACTCACAATCAAACCATCAATCAACGCTTTTTATTTATTGGTTTTTTTCCGAGAGGCAGACCTTTTCTTAATTCTTCATCTCAGAAACCAAAATTAAATGGGCCGATTCATTTTACATGAATGTTCAATCAAAATCTGAACAGAAAGAGGAAATAAATCTAATCTTAAAATCAGTCTCAACGGGTTTTACACTTTGTTTTGGTTTCACTGCTCAGAGCAGAAATACAGGATTTCTAAAGTTTTCACATTCATTAAAATCAAGAACCTGAAATGAGACAGCAGGAGCCAAAACAACAGATGTTAACAGCTTCAAGTAGAAAACTAAAATCTGCGCTTCTATTCGAGGGTTAAGAATATTTTAAAGTTAATTAAAAATCTATTTTAATTAATATCATAAGCCCAAACTGTTTATTAATAAGCATAATAAAAACCTTCCAGACAGTAAAGTTTTCATTTATTAACTTGAAATTTGATTTTAATTTAAACTGAAAAACATATTTTGAAAAACTTGTCTGTAAAATCTGTTAATGTGTCGCTTTAAACTGGATTTAAATTAAATCTGTTGTACTTTTTGAAAAACAAACCAGAGCAGTTCCACTTTATTCTCTGTTCAATCATCGTTATTGACCTTTGACCGGGTCAGAGGAGCTCTGATCCGCAGATGATCAGACTCGGACCAGAACCGGAGGATCTTCACCTGGAGGACAAATGTTGGTTTGATTGTTCGGTACAGCACGTGATGATCTGAGATGAGTGACACCGCTGGTAATCAACAACACATCAGACCAGGACCGGTCCAGACTCCCGCTCAGAACCGCGTTAGCCTTGAAAGTTACCGGACCGAGTCTCGGTTCTATATTTAGACTCTCCGGTTACCGACTCTCAAGGTACTTCACGCCTTCCGGAAAACAACAACTTACGTTGTCTGTTTGCTTTGATTGTTTCAGACCACAAACAGAGTTCGCGTTTCACTTGAAACATAAACCCAGACCCAGAACTCGAGTCTCTCGCACGCGCCTCCGCCGTGCCCGTCCCTCGTGCAGCGGTTCTGTTCTCACGTGTGTGACCCAGAAAAGTTTCTGGTTAGTAAACAGCGTCTCCTTCACAGATCATGTGTGATCTGAGGAGAACAAACAGCTCGGGTTAGAACCGCAGCACGTCCTAAACGGACCTGCGGAGCACGCGGGTCCGACACATATCTACACAAACACGCACTTTCACGCACATTTCACCCACTTTCTCCCACGGAGCCGTCGTCTCAACTTCTGACAGGCTCGGTCCAGAGTAGGCCATCCACCCTGAACTTCTTCTTCTTCTACTGCTTTTGATTTTTGGATCCATGATCACAGAAGTCACTGCGCCACCTGACGGACACATTGCGCCATCTGATGGACACAGCGCCATCTGATGGACACAGCGCCATCTGATGGACACTGCGCCATCTGATGGACACTGCGCCATCTGCTAGTCCGTCCGTCCCTGTTGATGACTGATGATAAATCAGGAAAACATAGAAGTGGTAACTTAAAGGTTTTAACCAGTAAACACATCATAAATAGTTGTTCTCCTGATGAGAGCTCATTATTAACTATTTAATAAATGTAAAGAGACAAAACAACGTGGCACCAGTTGTTTTAGTGACGTGTTCTCATCAGAACTTTGTAAACATTTTGTTCTCCACTAACTAGATATTTCAGATTTACTGGGTTTAATGGGTCTTTAAACCTCAGTGTTGTGCAGGGGCAGAACTTGAGGGTCTGAAATCTGATTGGATTCTCCACTGTGGCAGGAAAATATGGAATTTTTTGCCTTTTTTTCAATAATTCTGTTGGAAAAATATTATGTTTATTTAAAAAAGGTTAAATTTAGGTTTATGTAATTACTTTGTATTATAGATGCTTAAACCTGATTTGAATTTTAATTATGTTCATCTTTATTCACAATTGTGATGTACTACAGGAAGACGATTTTTGAGGTTACAAAGATGAAATGTGATCTGTTGTACATCTTGTCAAACAGTTTTGTTTTCCTAGAGCTTTTATTGTCCAGGTTACAGGTAGTTATATTTGTCCATATCAAAGTGTTTCTCTGCTGCAGTGGTCAGTAAACCAGTTCCTGTCCAGCTGAAGGCCCCAAAGACTTCCCTCTCCTCAGACATTTCTTCCAGCTCATTCGGGGAATCTTGTGGCACGACTGGCGACACTGTTTTGATTAAATTTTTTGTGGTCTTTTCCCTCTGAACTCTGACAGAACTGGGTTTATGAATGAAATGAAAAGTGTTGAATGAAACGATTATGACAGAGGATGTGATGCTGATGCCCCACATTGGTTTGTTTAGACAACAGATTATATTCCAGCATGTTCTGAGTCTGTCCTGTGTCTGCACAGACCCTGATTTCAAATTCAGGGGAGCATTTCTTCTCCAAATTGAAGAATCAGACTTTATCTAACTACAAGTTTAAAAAAAGAACAAAACAATTCACAACAAGTTTCACGAGTTCAACACAGTTTTATTATCAACATGACGATTCAGCCGACGCTTTGGCAGAATTACAGTCAGTTTACTGTTTCTGGGGTGGATTTTTGTGGAGGATCAGATTTGGTATTAATTAGCAGATTCTACAATTAATGACCCCATCCTTTAAAGTCCATCATCTTCTGTCTTCTTTCCTTTAGTCATCTCTTCCCTTCTCCAGCAGAGTTTTTAGCCATTTTTAGCCAAACATAACAATAGAGTTTCTAACCCAGCATAACATAATGTTTCACCATATTCTCTGTTGGACTGAATTATTCTGGATTTAACTGAAGCTGAACTGTGTTAAAGTACCACAGTAGAAAGGTGCTTGGTTGAAGTATGAATGGAATCCTGTTTGTTCATGTTTTTGTCCTTGCAGACAAATGAAGATGGAGGCAACTTTAGTTCAAATCCAAAAAAAAAAAACATCATATGAAGAAGGCACATTGAGAACCACATGATTTGCATATTTAGAGCTTGTAAAAATTACTTCATGTCTATCAAGTAGAAATAAAAAAATAAAATAATAATCTGCCTGAGTTTGGAACGGTACAGCAGTCAGATTCATCATTTCAATTCTCCGTCTTTCAGCAGTTTTCATCCTGAGTCTTTCCGGCTTGCAGCTCCTGAATCAGAGCTAGAAGAAACAAAGATGAGTAAATGTGTGTCTGTGTGAGAGGTGGAGGCAGTGGTGGAGTTAGACGTTTTTACATGGGCGGCCAGAGGGTGACTAGACTTTATCAAAGAGTAATAAATGAAATGATTGTGTTCCTCTCTAACACACACTTACATCCACGACTGTGATAACTGTAGTCACATTAGAGAGAAATGAGAAATAAAACTTCTTTAAATTAATAATCTGGATCACCAAGTGGAAATCTTTGCAGTGACACCCTGGCCACCCCTCTTGCTCCGCCAGNTTGCAGTGACACCCTGGCCACCCCTCTTGGTCCGCCCGAGTGTGTATTTGTGTGTGTGTGTGTATGTGTGTATGCAGCATGTAGCTTGGTAGTCTGATATTATTATTACATTCAGGTCCATGTTAAACTTACCTGAAATAATTTCATCCTTCATTTTTTGGAGTTCCTTTCTCACTTCGTCAATGATTTCCTTCAAACAAACACCAGAAGCATGAGGCCTCGTTAGTTTCTGTTTAACCTCAATTTACTCACCAAATAAGTCATATGATTCCCTGACAAGTTTGTTGTTGCAGCTTTAAACAGAATTTAAGAATCTAACCTGTTTGATTTGCTCCATATCGGTATTCCCATCTGCACTATCTGAACCCTTCTTCATCATCTTCAGCCTGCAGGAGAAAGTATTATTCACCAAGAATAAAGAATAAAAGCTCTTTTCAAAGAGAAAGCTGTCCAGAAGAAGTAGCTGCAAAAGCAGTTTACATGTTATCTAAAAGAGGGAAACAGACTGATGGCAAACAGAAAGCAGAAATGTTTTCTATCATCCACTAACACAGCTACTTCCTCAAGCTCACTTCCTGCTTCTGGGATCATTTAACTGCCTCCAAAATGTCTTCTTCTGCCTCGACACATATGCATTACAGGATCCATCCTCAACATGGGCTCATCCTCTTTGATGAAGATCATATCTAGTTTTCAATCCAGCTTCCATGCAAGTGACGGTTGTGTTACTGTTTTAAAAGTAATACATTTTATTGCATCTGCATTACACAAACAGCACTGTTCAGAAATATAAATTAACCATGTAAAAGTCTTTCAGTTTGTGGATCATTCAAGTTTTCTTTTTTTTTTATTTTTTATAAATATTAGACTGTACTAGAATCTGTGGTCAGTCATTGGCAAAGCTCTCAGATTAGGCAGTAAGTAAAGGTAGGTCTCCATCTTTCTTCCATCAGGTGTCCCTCAGGGCTCAATTCTTGGTCCAACAATCTTTTCTATATTTATGTCTATTTTTATCTATTGATGAATCCTTTATTCCACTATATGCTGATGACACAATCCTATACACTGCCGGTCCTTCTTCAGATTATATCCGTATGTTTCTTAAATATAGTTTTTTATTAATTACAGCAGGCCTTTACCAACCATAATTTGTTTTTTATGCTAAAAAGGCAGGGTTACCTCATCCACCGTGGACGTCACTACAACAGATGAAGACAACTGTCCTCTTCATCTGCAGCATCAAATCACTGGAACTTGTTACAAAAACTCTAGAACTGGATGTTATTTATTTCTCTCTGTTTCTAAAGGACACATAAAAGCACTTTTTAATGAAACCTGTGAATGTTTTTCCACAGTCTATTACCACTTATTATTTCTAATCGTTCTGAAATTTGTCTTTTATTGTTTAATGCTTTTTTCTTTTCTTGTTTTTTTTTCTGCCTCACAAGTTTTTTTCTCCAACATTGTAAAAAAGAATTTGTTTTTAATATTTTGCATGGTAAAACAAAGATTTAATGAATAAAAATAAATCAAATCATGAACATTAGTCATCATTAAGCAGAAGGTTAGCGATCAGCTGAGGAACTAGCTGAATTCATCACTGAAACAAATGAAAGCAGTATTGAGGACAGCAGCAGAGATTTGAGACAAGAGCCTGGGTCAGAGTGCAGGGAAGAAGGAGGAAGAGGCCTGAGCGGTACTGGTACCTGGAAACAGGAGCATTGGCAGTGGACGGAGATGTACTAGAGCTGGGACTCGGACTTGGGTCCCTCCAGTTACTGGTTATGGATTTGGCTCTAGTGCACAAACATGTAGCTGCTGAGTTTTTATAAATGATGTTGTCATCAGAGTTTAATTAAACACACGAGTGGTCTCTCACCTCGGCACAGCTGCAGATTTTTCTTTAGGCTGGCTGATATCTGGGGAAATATTTTCCGTTATTTTTGTGCATTGTCACTGAAAACCAAAAGTGTTTCTCAGCCCCGTGAAAGAGTCCACTCACCTCCTGATCCTGAAGGTTTTGAACTTGAGGAGTCAGATTCCTCCTGTTATGATGAATAGATAAATCATGCACAATCTTACTGGTTACTCATTAATTAACACACAAATATGAGTCAAGTAATCTGAAGAGACTCACACTGCTTGGTTCTTCCTTTTTTACAGCAGGTTTATCAGCAGCTTTCCTCCTGTTTGAGTGTTAAATCCAGTTCAGTCATTAGGAAGGGCAAAACATCATCATCTCTGACATTTAGGTGCCATCAGTATCAACTTGCCTCCTTGCCAGGATGGCACTCATTTCTCCCATCAGGTTACCTCCTCCACCAGATGAGGCGGCTGGTTTGGGTGCTGGGGCTTCTCCCCCCTCATCCTTCTAACAACAAAATAGAACCAATATTATTTCATCCGTGCCTCGTGAGAGCATAGATCCTCTTACACAGTTACAGGAACATGAATTTAGTTCACTGTGAGAAAATGAATCGAACTGATGTACTGATTCAAAAGGTCCCGATTTAGTTTGGGATCCAGTTTGTGTGGCTGGATATTTTTAATATGTGTATATACATATCTGGTCTCAGTCTGTTGGTTGGTCACATCAACAACAGTGGTGGTTATACCACAACAAAAAATGCCAATGTTTTAATAACTTTTCATGTACTAGGTAGGCGGAGCTAGAGAAATATGTCATATCTGATTGGACAGGTGCCACCACAGATGAATAACAGGTCACTGGAGGAGGAGGACAGAAAAATCTTTCCCGACCTGTATGGCTCACTAGTAATACTGTACCAGTTCGAAGTAAATTTCACAGCAATTTCCTAATTACTCATCCTTTAAAAATATCGACATTTGGCTTCAGATTTGTAGAAGAGATTCTGTCCCTGAGCAAGTACAACAACTAATGTTATATAAGGCTTTTAA
>CM047989.1:28739199-28750996 GCA_026261665.1 Melanotaenia duboulayi | reverse complement strand
ATATATAAATAAAAACAGGCTAGTAAAAAACAAACAAAAAAAAAAAGGTCATGGAATTGTAAGGGTTAAACTGTTGTCTTTAGTAGTCCACTGTCTCCATAGACCTATTGTGTTTATTATTGGATTAAACTCTGGTGCTGGTGTTTGATTGGAGTCTGTCTCGTTTGTCTCAGTCAGGACTGACCCAGGCTGTACGAGACAGTAAAATCAGCCTGGAACAAGCAGAGTACGAGTTCCTGTCCTTCGTCAGGCAGCATACTCCTCCTGGACAGTGCCCCCTCGCTGGTGAGTTGATTTTCAGCCTGAAGAAGTTTTATATTACCACAGTCTTTATTTTTATTATGAATAACTTTGATTCATCAATCTGTAGGACATTTGTCTGATTTTACCCACGTTATCAGATTTTCTGTGTGAAAGTCTAACAGCAGAACTGTTTCTCTAGTTTCAATCTGCCACGGAAACCTCTGTTTGAACAGAGGATATGATGCACATAAACATGTATGTACATGATTGCTGTAGGGATGGGTAATCTTTTCTAGTAGTCATTTAATTTTAATAAATAAAATTATTCAATTTTGTGACAATAATCTTGATATGAGTGTCTTATTTTGCCAACACCTGGTAGTAATGGGTGTGATTTTAACAGCTAAAAACAGAAAGCTCTGGTTCAAAGTGCTGCTGAGAGATTAGATGTTTATGGAGTACATATACCAGAAACATCCAGAACCAAAGACAACTAAACTTTCTGTGTGGAACCACTTCAAGAAAATAAAAGAAAGAGGTCCAGTTCTAGCAGTCATCTGTGTCATCCACCAGGAGGTCCATCCACCAATCAGCTGCCAGCAGATGAATTTAGTTTGATGTTGGACACGAAGAACAAGCAGACGTCATTTTAAAAAAAGGACATTTAATGACATGCTTCATCAGTTTGGATGAATGTTTTCCAAGTCTGATAGAATTAGTTGAGCCTGCGTTTACAGATTCCCATCAGGATTCTTAATTAATTCATACAGTATGTGTTTTATTAGGACCGTCAAAGTTAAGGCGTTAAAGCAAATTCCTTTTACCGGCATTATCTTTTTAATGCACGCACGTATAGTTTCAGGAAACGACGCAGAAGTAAGGCTGTTGTTCTGAAGCAGAAACAGACACCGAGTGTGTCTTACACAGACCTTTTAGCTTTAAAGCTCTGCAAGATGCAGGCAGTTTTCTCCTGTCTATAGTACATTTGTTCCTAGACGAAGGGGAGACTGTCAGATATGATATGAGAGAGAGAGAGGGGGGGGTATGTGTGTGAAGTCATTCAACCTCAGGTGAGGTAATATAACAAGTAACTAAACAGCTTTATTCTATAACAACAAGTACATAACAACGGGAGTATCAAAAACAAATATTCTGTTATGGTACATTTAGAAACTGAAAAAAAAATGCAATTACTCATGAGTTACCTCAAGACACTCAGGATTAAATACAATTAAATATACTGAATGAATCACTCAATCAGCTGATTCCATATGTTAACAACTCTCCTGTTGCCATAGTAATGGAAAAGTAGGAGCTTCCCAACCAGCATAAAAAATCTATTTTGGAAAAACCAGGTTTCGAGATGGACACGGTGACCCGCTCTTGTACATTCTACAAGTCTGGATGTTGTCTTTTATTCGGAACAGTCATGTCGCAGTATTAAATCTTCTGCATCGGCTTGTCGTGGTGAAGAAGGAGCTGAGCGGAAGGATGAGATGTTGAATACTGGTTAATGTACGTTCCTACCCTCACTTATACACACAAGCAGTTTGGGGTGAATAGTAGAGGATGGATGGATGAGATCTTCCCTCCCTGAGCTGAAGGTGGAGGATCAGTGTGACGTACACAAACTCTGTCCGATGGTTGTTATAGTAAGTTTTTAACATGATCAGGGTGTGTTTAAAATCAGTTTCATTTCAGTGTAATCCAGTGTTTTCCTGATCATGTGTTGACCTGTGTCTTTTCAAATTCAAATGTTTGTTGTAAAGAAAAAGGTCTGTGGAGAGTAAATATTCTTGGATGTGAGGGAAACATGAAGGTTTAAAACCGGATGAGATTTAAATGTACAAATCAAATCTTGATGCCAACGCCCCTCTGTTTATCTTCCTTTGTTTGCAGGCTTCTAGTTTCCTTCACTGAATAATGTGCAGATTGTATTCTTCACTGCAGAGCTACAGGTGTAGGTGGTGTGACCAAGTTCTTGTTCTCGGTCAGGACTCAGCTGAGGAGAGGAACCGCAGTCTGGTTCCTGCTGTCAGCTGCTTATGTCCCTCTTTATCATTTGTCCTCCAGGAAACTCGGTGCATGCAGACAAGAGGTTCCTGGACAAGTACATGCCTCAGTTCATGTACCACCTTCACTACAGAATTGTCGATGTCAGCACCATCAAGGAGCTCAGCAGGTTGGTGACTACAGAGCGCCCACGAGGACATTCCATGTGGAAAATGTTGTTGGATATTGGTTAAAGTTGGTTTGTTGATGTGGATGTTTTCAGACGGTGGTACCCTGAAGAACACAAACTGGTTCCTCAGAAGAAAGCAAGCCACAGGTACATCGCAACAACCCAAACACACATAAAAAGAAATTATACTTCCTCACATTCACATCAACATACAGAAGGCTGACCAGCAAAGGTTGAAACCAGTTACTGGTGCTGACCAGTGATGAGTCAGAAACATCTTTGATTTGGCTTTCTGGAAAAATGTGATAAACCTCCAGACTGGGAGGATGTTCATTCACATTTAACCCAAAAATAAGCAAAACTGTTCAAACAGATAAATGTTTTGGTACTAATTAGTTAAATATAATTATTACTTTATTAATTACAGTTAGAATTAGAAGTCAGGTGAATAATCACATTATTAGATTAATTAGATAAATTAATCATTTGATCATAAAAAACAGTATTCTTCATCCCATTTAATTAATTTAACTTCAGCTTTATTTATACGGCATGAACTCACAACAAATCATCTCGAGACACTTTTAGAAAGTCCACTTCAATCCAATTCAGTAAAGTCCTGTTTTTATCCAGTTAAAATAAACCCATCATATGATCCAAATTAGTCCACTTAAAAAAAAAACTGGGCCGGTTGTTCAAAAAATTTAATCTGGATAAAAGCTATCCAGCTTTTTCGGGACGGTAGGTCACGTAAAGCCAGCTTACTTTTACCCCAGCTCCTCAAAGCAAAATAGGATTTGATCACCCTGATCCAGAATTCGGTTTTTCAGGACCACCAAATCCGAATTTTCAGCATGTAAATTGATGTGAGCTCCCGAATGCGACCAGATGGACGCTCCTGAGTAGGGCTGCAATGATTAGTCGACGTCGACATAAAAATAGTCAACAATGAATTTACTCATTGACTATAGTGTGCAAGAAAAAAAAACGACCTACAGAGTGAGACATCGTCTTCTTTCCTATCTCTGCTGAGAGTTGGGCATACGCACTAAAGTCCACCAGGGGAAAAATATGGCGACCAACCACGGAACAAAACGGTGGCAGAAGACGTCAAAAGTCTAAAATAACTTCACGTTACACTTATAAAATAAATGAAATACACGTGAGATTTGTAAAGCGGACCTTGCGTACCACGTCTGCAATGCTCGAACATTTAAAGATGATGCACGTCGGACTTCCAGAACAACCTCATGCAAGATTTAAAAGCTGACATTGAAATAAGATCCATTTAATAATTATAAGATACATAATTCGATTGGTCGACTAGTCGCTTTAATAATAGGTGACTAATCGACTGTCGGAATAGTCATTAGTTGCAGCCAACTCCTGAGCCCCGTGTGGAGGTGTGGCCCAACCTCCGGCATTCTGTCAGAATGAGGGACGGGCGAGACGTGTTGTGAGGGATGAAATCGTTAGAAATGTCTTTTTTTGACAGGTTATTTTCTGATTATGCATTAATGAATAACAGGAAAATCGGTTAAATGTGTGTTTGTTAGAGAATTTGTTTGGGGGTTCATTTCATGGGGACATGATAATGTCATGTTTAACTTTATCACTAGCAGTTAAGCAAGTCAGGTGCAAAAATACAAATATAACATATGCACCAAATAAAAAGTTCTGTTATTTGTTCAGCTGTTAGGTTGTGCTGCATGTTCTTCCTGAAATCCGCCTTGTAATCCTGCCCTCTGTTGGGATCGGGATAATCCTGTTTTTTTGGATCAAAGTTATCCGGATTCTACAGTTTTGAGAAGCTGGGTTTGAATCTGGTTGTTTTCTGGGTTTTATCCAGATAACAACCAGGATTAGATTACGTGATCTAAGCTGATTTCGGAATCCNTATCCAGATAACAACCAGGATTAGATTACATAATCTAAGCTGATTTCGGAATCCGCATTTCCCTTTTGAACAACCCATTTTCAAGATTTGATCCTGTCCAATAACCAAAATCAGAGGATTTTCTTGAACAACTGGCCCACTGTTCTTATAAACCAATTAATAAAATAATGACTTGGCTATGGAAACCAACAGACTGGGTCAAATATTCTCTTTGATTCAAACTTCCTTCCTGAGCTGATTAAGGAGACGATAGAAAGGATAACCTCTATCAGAACCAGGAAGGACGGTCATCTTCCTGGACCGGTTGGCGGTCAGGAAAAAACAAGCAGCGTAACTCTAAGCCAAGGATACCTGCTGAGAAAACAGCGATATCAGATATTTCTACATGGAAAGTAAAGAGAGCAGAGAGGAGCCCAGTGGTGGGAAGTCCACCAGCAGCCTCGGCCTATAGAACTAAAGAGATGGAAAAGGGTCACCAAGTCAGACCTGCTTAAAATTTATCAGAAAGGAAAGTTTGAAGCCTGATCTGAAGGTAGAGAGAGTTTCGGCTTCCTGAAGCCAAACTGGGAGCTGAATCCTCAGAGAGGTCTGCTAACTGATGGTTCTGCCTCCCATTCTGCTTTTAGAACCTCTAGAAACCACCAGTAAACCTGCAGTCTGAGAATGAAGTGGTCTGTTGGGAAAATGTGAAACTCTGAGATCTTTAAAGCCCCGGTGTGTACCAATTTCTCCCATCTAGAGGTGCGCTGATGTAATGCAACCAACCGAGTAGTGCTCTACTGGAACCCCGCTGTTTAAGAGCGTTATTAATACTACGGAGCCCCAGAGAGTCATAAATGTCAACATTTATCAGAAGTTCGAGTGTCCCGATAAGTTACAAGCATGCCCTCCGTGTATTTGGTACCAAGCTAATGCTAATAGCTCAAGTTATCGTGTGAAATCCTTTTTCGTGACTTGCAGACTCAGAGATCATCTGATGAAGGAAGAGGAAGCAGGGCAGCGNTCATCTGATGAAGGAAGAGGAAGAGGAAGCAGGGCAGCAGACCTGTCAGCGCTGTAACATTACTGTGTTTAATAACACGTATTTCACCTGATTTAACAAGGGAAGTGGGCGACGTATTGATTCAAAATAGTTATTTAAGAAATATTTTACGTTAGAATGCTTGCGGTTCAAATGATTAACTCACGACGTTAAAACTGGTATTACTTTGGTCTATTTTGTCTGACTAGAAGGAGGACAACTACCCCCACCTCCATTGATTAATCAGCTGAAAGAAATGATGAAACACGAGGGAAAGCTTTCAGAAAATATGTCTGAAAGAAGCACACGGTCGCCTACTGGTATGACTTCAGTGTAGAGCAACGACTGAAAACTCTTGCAATGAAGCTTTTCTACTGCAGACTAAAACTAACAAACTAGCCGTTTCTGCTGTTTTATATAGCAAGTGACAGTAAATGATGCGACTTAAACGGGATGATAAAGTGGTTGCTGGACTACACGCCAAAATAAACTTCACTGTTAGACTGAATTAAATAACCCATCCAGCAGAAAGCCTGCAACCTCGCGTCAGTTTTAAAGTCCCTCTCCTTTATCAATTGCCTCCATCTGGTAAATGCTCCACCAATGTACATGCTCATTTGCTCCCCGTTATTTCTTTTTCTTTTCTTGGCTATTTTTTCCTCCATCTTGCGGGGAAGAGTATGAATGGTCGTCCATTTCAATGTAAACTGCTAAGCTGAGTGGTCGTCTTGGCTTGTTTACACCACCCTTTCAGCCCTTTCACTCTTTTTCATTTGGATACGATTGTGATTAGACTCTGGTAAAATATGTATGTATGAAAGCAACACTTGATTTTTGCTAATAAAAAGCCAAATAAACTACACGCTGTACCTTTAAGATCCAAAGAAACTTGGTCACTAAGAGCTTTATATGTGCGGAGAAGAACTTTAAATGATCTGATGATGATAAATGATGATGATAAAAGTGAATATTTATCAACCTTGCAAAAAAATATTTCAAAATTCTTGCAAAGGATTAAAATTGTGAATGTGTACAAAAAACCTTATTTATCAAAAGTACATACACACACTGGTAAGTACTCCCCCTTCATAAAGCCCACCTATTCTAAATAACCATGCTCTTGCACATTGAGGCTCATTTGCATTCAGAAACGCCTCCAATTGACCATATATGGTAGCAGCCCCTGGTTTCTTCTGGCAGTGATGGTTAACGTTTGGTTGAAGTGGGAGCGTCTGACGTGGGGAAGGTGATTTTTATTATGATGATTCCATCTTTTTTCTCTGGGTGTAACGCTGACATCTTGGAACATTTCTGTGTCCGACCTGCAGTATAAACCACATTTTCCTTGTAAACAGAGTTTGTCTTTTTTTTTTACTTTTAAACCTGTAGAGCCTTGGACGACATCCGGGAGAGTATTAAAGAGCTGCAATACTACAGAGACCACATCTTCAAAGAATCGACAGACGAGAAGAAACGGAAGATTGTAGAAAATGGAGGGAGTAATAAGAGTTAATGTACTTAGACTGAGAACGTCCATCCTGCCGTCTTCTCCTGACGCTTGATCCTCGCTGTGAATGTCTTATTGATTTTAGTTTGGGTTCATATTCAGCTTCATTCTGAAGAGGCGTGTTTAATCAGCTGCTGCTTTGCAGATTTTTATTTAGTTCAAACTGAGATGTTTTTGTTCTCATCTTTTGTTTTTTAAATGAAAACAAATAAACCCGTCTTTGAGGAAACGGTCATCCTTCGTCTTTCATCGTTATTTGTACAGTCAGAGAGGAAAACTCACATTAAAAACATGTAAACATGGGCAGAGTTTTGTCATCTGAATGTGGTGTTGATGCTGAACATCCTCCCTTTCTGTTCTGGTCCCTTCCAGCAAGCTTGAAATGGGAGTTCTGGGTCATGTGGAGGGTTTGATGATGATGCTTTTTCATTCCTAGAAGAAAACCGCTAAGAAGTCGTTGGATGTTCTTGCATGAGTTAAATTACTTGGATAAAAGCTGTTTAACTGTCTTAAAATACAAGCAGAGGTTTTTTTATCATGAACCCAGTTCCAACATCAGAACTCTGTAAAATGTAAATTAAAAACAGAACTCATTGATTTCCAAATCTCATCAACTCACATTTTATTCCCAAACGAACATACACAACACAGATGTTGACACTGACATTTTACCATTTCATGGATTCTGATGGGAGCAACACGTCTGTAAAAAGTATTTCCAGTTCGATGTTTAACATTGTGAAACATCCCCTGTAATCGTAANTTTAACATTGTGAAACATCCCCTGTAATCTTAATTGTAAACATCTGGGAAGTGAGGAGAACAGTTCTGGAGTTTTAGGAGAGGAAAGTGTTCCCTTTCTGGTCTGATGCAGGATTCTAGCTGCTCTACAGTCCTGGACCTTGGTTGCTGGATTTCTGCTTCCATGATGCTCCAGATGTTGTGTACTGGTGAAAGGTCTGGACTGCAGGCAGGCCAGTTCAGCAGCCGGACTCTTCTCCTGTGAAGCCATGCTGCTGTGATGGATGCAGGATGTGGTTCAGCATCGTCTTGCTGAAATCTGCAAGGTCTTCCCTGAAAGAGACGTCTGGATGGGAGCAGATGTTGCTCTAAAACCTCCATGAACTTTTCAGCACTGATGGAGCTTCACAGATGTGGAAGCTGCCCTTGCACAGCTGGGGTAACATTCAGCATTACTATCAGAGATGAAAGGCTCTCCAACTGTCCACTGATGAGTTGGATGTTCCCTCTCCTATTTAGTCTACAGGACACAGCATCCATGCTTTCCAGAGGGAATTTCACATTTTACAGGAATCAAAATAAGATTGTCTTTTACAGGCTGGATAGATCTCAACACAGGTAGGCTGCAAGATGGATGCTGTACTGGCCACACAACAGTTTTCCACTTTGCCTCAGGCCATTTTTAAATGAGCTTTGGTCCAGAGAAGATGTCAGTGTTTCTGGATCCTGTTCACATCTGGCTTCTTCTTTGCATGATGGAGCTTTAACCTGCATTTGTGGATTTCAGGGTGAGCTGTGTTTATAGACAGGGATTTCTGGAAGTCTTCCCGTGATTTCCAGTAGAGAATCATGTCTGGTTTTAATGTAGTTTGACTTTCAGCCTTGTCCCATGAACACAGAGATTGTTCCTGATTATCTGAATCTTTTGATATTATACACAGTAGATGTGAGAAGTTTCTGCAATTTTNAGCCTTGTCCCATGAACACAGAGATTGTTGCTGATTATCTGAATCTTTTGATATTACACACAGTAGATGTGAGATCTTCAAAGTTTCTGCAATTTCGCATTGAGGAACCATATTTCTGAAACTGTTCCTCAATTTTTAGACCCAGTTTGTCAGAAATGCTGGTTTTATATCCAGTCATGTTACTGACCTGCTGCCTATCAACCTAATTAGTTGTCAAATATTCCTCCAGTTGTTTTTGACCGATTACCTTTCTGACTTTTTACAGACATATTGCTGCCATCAGATTAAAAATGAGCTAATATTTTCCATGAAATAGTAAAATGTCTCAATTTCAACATCTGATATGTTGTTTCTGTTCTGTTGGGATTAAATTATAAGTTGATGGAAATCACTGAATTCTGGTTTTATTTACATTGAACACAACGTCTTGACTTTTTAAGAAATGAGGTTGTATGATAGTTATATAAGATTTGGACACATACAGAGATTAGGACCTGTTTGTTTATTCAGGGATAAATAAAGTTAAATTTACACGTAAAAAAGTGAAAAATGATCATTGTGTGCTGTACGACACAGGCTTCCTTGTTCTGACCCAGATGACCTGCAGAGGTCCTCCTCTCACTGACGCGCGTGATTTGTCGCACCTCCTCCGATCTGGACTCAGAGCGCGAGGCAGCCGAAACTGTCACAGCGAAGCTGCTTGTGAACTCTACAAGAACACCCTGAGCACGAGCCGAGTGTCAGCTGCACGAGGTTCTGCTGGTGTTTCGTGTGGTCCGGTGGCACATGATGCTGACCCTGTGAGCCGCGCGGTGCGCTAGCGCACACGCGTCTGTCCGCTTCTCCAGCAGGTCCAACACAGTTCATATCCAGTCGGTTCGGTCCGGTTTCCTGGGATGTCTGCCTCCCCTGTCATCTGTCTGTCTGCCGGTAAGTGTAATGCGTTTAAATGTGATGCTGCAGCAGCGCGCGCCTCCTCTGATTGTGTAAGTCATGAAACTCCACATCTCATCCTGGATGTGAAGCTTCTTTCTGAACTTTAACCAGACTGGTCTGTTGGTTCTGAACTTGAAAATCCTCTTTCAGATCTGACAAGTCCTTCAGGCTGCACCCAGCGTCTCCATGTGAAAAGAAATAATGATCTTTGTCATTTTAAATGCTCAGTGTCAGAACATTATTTTAAGAAGTCACGTGAACCTACAGTGTGTCATTGTCTGTTGGTTCTGGTGTTGTTGGTTTAATTTACGTCAGATTTCTGTGCATTATTTTCTCTCTTCTCAGGTTTTCACTTGAGGTGTCTGTAAAGGTCCAGTCTGTGAGAATTACTGACTTCTAGTGGTAAAGAGAGACATAACAATGACTACTAAGCACAGTTATGAATGAACAGTGGCCTTCACTGGCCAAAATTCTTCCAGACATAACCATATTTTTTATCTGTGATGCAATGAGTGCACTACAACTAACTACTTCAACCTTGTGTACATGTGTACTGTCTTCCTCTGTGGTCTTTTTAAGGCAGGGGAGTCATACTCTGGTCCTTGAGTGACGTTATCCTGCACATTTCTTTTGTTTCCCTGCTCCAAAACACAGTTGTTTCAAATCAAATGGATCCAACAGCTTGTCGTCAACTTCTTTACAATGACCCATTAATTTTAGTCAGGTGTGTTGGAGCAGGGAAAAAATAAAAACCTGTAGGATAGCAGCCCTCAAGGACCGGAGTCTGACACGTGTGTTTTGATGTGTTGTCTATTCCAAACTGTGCTGTTTGTTGTTTGTTCATTCAGAAGCCATATAGGTTAAATTTTCACCAAGGGTCCCGCTCAGTATGGGAAGGTTTAGTACAGTTCGGTGTGGTTTGGTTTGGTGTTCCTTGATCTCTGTTGATAAATGCATAAACCACTGCTCCATAAAATTATTCTAAGTAGATGCCATGCAGCTTTCTTTCGGCCTATTTATAACCCCGTCTATACTTAGACTTGAATAAAATATTATTGTCATTATAAACAATAAAATGTAAGATGTCAAAAGCAGATAGCAACACAATAGATGGAGAAAAAAAGTATAAAAAGAAAATTAAATTTTGAGAAGCTTTCTAACATTAAAACTCTGCGTTTGATAGCACAGTGGCATCTATTATCTGGAGCCGTTGCTGCCCTGCAGCGTCCCGGTGCCGAGAAATCACTTCAGAACCTTTTCATCTGGAATTAGCATTATGCAATGCGTCACATGCTAACAAACAATATAAACACACAAGACATTATTGGAGGAAGAGAGGGAAAGAAAGAAAAAGAGACAAGGAAAGCAAAAAGATAGGAATCAAGATGAGAATGTCTTTTACTGGCTGGACGGATCTCACTATACAGGCTGCAAGACAGATGCTGGAATAGCCGCGGATGAGGAGAAAATCTGCAAAGTTATGTACTGCTTCTTTAAATATCAGTTTTATGAATGAAAAATCATTTAAACAGTCAAAACCTGTCATATTATGCTTCCTCAGGATGAAGCTATGATGCCATCTTACAGATTTTTCATCTAGTATTTTTAATGCCATAAAACAATCTTAATAGTGTGATTGTGGTTTATTTGGCCCCACAGTAAGATAAGTCAGAAAATATTACTATCTGCTTAGCTGCTGCTTTGTGAGATGTGTATGGTTTTATTAAACAGAAACAATTTGTTTGTTCAGATGCAGCTTTGTCAACCTAAGCCATGCCGCCATTTTCTTTTTAGAGAAAAGAGACTTTCTTCTGCAACCCCTCCAAACAAAACATACTGCTTCAGTCTTTTTCTAACTGGACTGTCATGAACTTTAACATTTAACATGCTAACTGAGGGTTGGGAAGATTTTCATGGTCTGATCTTGGAACTTGCTGGGATATCCCCTCCTGGGAAGATTGGCAGCTGTCTTGAATTTTCTCCACTTCTACAGATACACAGTGACAGCTTGGCTGACACTGAGTCAGAGGACTACCACATACAATATACAATCCAGTTGATTGCATTTTAACATAAAATGCAATCAACTGGATTGTATACAGTATGCAACATTTAAGCTGTTGCAACAGCATTATGTGCCCTTCAACAAAGCATGGTGAAATAAAATGGCAACATACTCACACACACACACTTACAGTATATAGAGACTACAAGGCTTGTAAGTACAAAACTGGCTTTTACTGTTATGACATCAACTATCTGCATTGGACTGGCGACATGTCCAGGTGTGTCCTGCCTCTCG
>CM047989.1:28702900-28713481 GCA_026261665.1 Melanotaenia duboulayi | reverse complement strand
ATTATTATTATTATTATTATTATCTTGTTTACATGCCTGAGTTTCTGCTGTTTGAACAGAAAAGTTTAAGTCATGAAACAAATTTTAAATCAAGAAACTGAACCACATTATGTGATCTGATCGTGTCCTTCTCCACAGTGACAAAAGCACTCCAGCAGGACGTTCAGATGCAACTGCATCAAGTTCACATGAAGAAACCGTGACTGGTCTTTAGTTTCAACCTTGTTTCTGCAGCATATATACCGACCTGCTGTATAAAGCTGTGCTCACATGTGACAACCCTGATGTGGAAGAGAAAAGTTCAAGCCATCAAAAACTTTTTCTGAGTCAGTGATCCAAGTGAGGAGTGACTCAGAACTGCACAGCCAGACCATTGTCATGACTCATAACGACAGAGGACACTCCTTTTCTGTATGATCAGGTCTGCACTGCTAACACCTTCATTCAGTCGTTTTAGCTTGTAGTGTCACAACCACTAACCCTGGCAAACAACCTGGCAAAACCTAAAAAAAGAATATCTGTCTACTCATGTTTACAAAATCAACTGCATGGGTTCGTAGGTGGTTCTGAATCGACCCAGTTATCCCTGAAATCTGCAAAGTTTTAGATTAGTTCAGATTAAAGCTCATGTTTACCTGAATTGCTCCTCTAACAGCTAAAACCAACCATGGAAGACTTTCTTCCCAGTCTACATCCAGCTCTGCTGACAGGTTTTCATATGCTCATGGGGTCCACCAGGGACCCAGCAGCGCTCCTGAAGTCCAAACTCATCCAAACTGGCTGTAGCACTCCTTTCACAAAGAACACAGCTACAGCCAGTTTGCTTTTCATCCTTGTTCTTTAATTGTGTGTTTTTTATGTTTATTTGTCTTTTTACTTTACTGTGTGGTACTTTGATCCGCTGTTATGTTGTTTTTAAAGTGATTTTGAAATAAAATGGTATGGTAACTCACCAGACTACCATAACTTCCCAAGTCATCCTCTTATGACTCGGCCTACAATGCTCTGCTTCTTCATCCACCTCTGAGCCGCAAAATGGTCCAAACAACCTTCAGGAAGAGAAATCTTTCTTGCTCAAATGTAAAATATAAATGATACAAATACACAAAACAAACCTAAACACTTAGATCCTGCTACTTCCTAGCTGACACAGCCAGGTACGTCGTTTCTTAATTCTGACATAAACTCAAACAAGACAAGTTTACTGTCACAGCAAACAAAGAAACAAATCAAAGAAAACTGCCAAGAGCGGTTCTACAGCACCTTTATGCACACACCACCAGGTACCATGCTTCAGTTGTCCAGAGCCACATAGCAGTGTTTCTCAATCCTGGTCCTCAGGACCCTCTGACCTGCATGTTTTAAAGGTAACCCTACTTTAACACATCTAAAATGAGATAAATGGCTCATTATCAAGCTTGCAAATAACTTGATGAGGAACTTCATGGATCTGAATCAGACCACGTGTAACCACACCAGCCTAGGACCTCCACATCCAGCATCTTCAAGATCATCCAGCCACCTGGACAGCTGCTGCAATAATCAGTTTGCATAACCAAAAAGTTTCTCCACAAACTGTCAAAAAAGATCTGAGGAAGCTCGTCTGCATGCTGGATGTCCTCACCAGGTCTCGACCTGACTGCAGTTTGTCGTTGTTACTGACTTAAATGGGAAAACGCTCACATTCGATGGTGTCTGTCACTTTGGAGAGCTGCTCTCTTCATGGATGAATCCCGGTTTTCACTGTACAGGGCAGATGGCAGACAGTGTAGGGCGATGTGTGTGTGAGCGGTTTTCAGATGTCAACATTGTGAATCAAGTGACCCATGGTTGCGGTGGAGTTATGGTATGGGCATGCATATTTTATAAACAAAAAACACATGTGCATTCTGTTAATGGCATTTTGAATGAACGCAGACACTGTGACAAGATCCCGAGGCCAATTGCTGTGCCAATCAGCCACGACCATAACCTCATGTTGCAGCATGGCAATGCCCGGCTCCAGGTTACAAGGATCTGTACACAATTCATGGAAGCTGAAAACATCCTTGTTCTTGCATGCCCAGCATACTCACTGGACATGTCATCCACTGAGCATGTTTGGGATGCCCTGGATCGACGTATACGACGGAGTTCCAGTTCCTGCCAATATCCAGCAACTTTGAACAGCCATTGAAGCGGAGTGGACCAACAAGCCACAGACCACAGTCAACAGCCTGAGGCATACAGTGGTCACACCAGATACTGACTGGTTTTCTTACTTCCCCGAATACCCCCAATTCAATAAACGGCACATTTTAGAGAGGCCTTTTATTGTGGGCAGCCTAAGGCGAACCGGTACAATAATTGTGCTGTCTAATCGGTTTCTTGATATGCCACACGTGTGAGGTGGATTTTTTTTTTTTCGACAAAGGAGATGTGCGCACTAACACAGATTTAGACAGATTTGTGAACAATATTGGAGAGAAACTGACCTTTTGTGTCTATGTTATAGGTAAAATCAAAAGTTAAATTCTAACATTTGTGAGAAAAGAGAGACTTTGTTCAAAAAGTTGGACCATTTGCACATCCAAAAGAATGACCAGACTGAGAGGAAAATTTACCCAAAGGGACAAAAATGTCCATAGTTACGCGTGAAGTTTTGGTACAGACTCATATACTGCATACCAACAGCTCACCTAATGGTCTGAAAAGTTAACAGCTGCTGCACATGTAACTCCTTCAAGACTGTTGTAAAAATGAAAGTAGTTCTTTGAGATTTTATGTTCTTGTAATGTTCTGGATACAGATCAATATCAGGAGCAATCATAAGAATGAGTAATTTAACTCTTAATACAACTATTTTAATCATAATTATCATGTTCAGTATTCAGTTTTGTTTACATCCGTAAACATAGCTCATCGTGTAACAGACTGGGGATGTTTTTGTTTTATTTAGATTCCTTAAGATACATTTTTGGAGAAACTTATGCAGTGCTGATGACAGGAAGGGATGGAAGCTCCTGAGTGGGTTCATGTATGGGGGTATTTTTCTACCTTTAATCAACAACACAATTGTTTGCTTTGAGAGAAATGAAAACCAAAAAACTCGCCCTCAAAGCAAACAATTGTACTCTTGATTAAAGCTAGAAAAATACCCCCATATCCATGGATTAAAGAATGGAACCAAGAAAGGAACATTTATAAATGAAGAGTTTCACAAAGATTAAATGACCTCAGGAACACGATCACAGTATAACATAAACCAAAACTCCGCCTTGCAGTGACATTTTAGTTAATGTGTACTTTTAGGATTTTGCTTTTTACCCTGTCCAGGCAGATAAACCAGGGGAATCTGATACTAGAAATGACTTTTTACACAGAGCTACAACTTTTTGGGAAATGGGGTTATAAATACTTTTTATTTAAGTTCTACTCTTTTTTTAAAAAAAATATTTGCAAGAGGTGTGAAACGGCCCTCAGCAGCCTCTTCTCGGGCTCCACCAGCTGTTTTTCACATGTTACTGCAGGGCGGCGCTCTGTCCGGCAGAAGTGTGTTCCAGTTCGGATCCATACAGCCAGAGAACTCCTACAAGCTGCAAACACCCAGCGGTCTGACACTTATTCCCTTTGTTGGAAAACGGGAGGCGAGGATGTCCTGTCCGGAGCTCCCAGACTGTCTCGGAGTTCGGTTTCCAGCCCTCTGTGCGCCCAAAGCGGAGCGCAGTCGGAATAAAGAGCGGTTGGAGGCCAGTCTGGCTGCCTTATATGAGCTGGAGCTCCTCAGACAGACACAAGAAAGCCGGGTTCGAGGCGCTCTTTGCTCCGGGGACTCTCGCAGCCAACCTTGGGAAGCGCTGCGCCCACAGCTTTGTGCCCTGAACGCACCACAGGATGTCCTCAAACTCCAAACAGTAAGTTCAGAGTGTGTGATGGTTAATGATGTGTAAAAGTTGGCACGTGAAGAACCTTGCAAGGGTTCTGATAAAGGGAGGCCCCTCAGCCAGAGTTTCACAAGCTGAAGTAACTTTTTTAGAAAGACTGGCTGGCTCAGTCTGCAGACTCACATCCACGAAATGATGCCATGTCATTACAGGATTAATGTTTAGCAGCAGCCTGAACAGTACTGTTTTCTGAGACATCTGCAGCACGTGAAGCTGTGGACAACATGGTGACTTTACGGTACAGAGAAAAGCAAAGAAAAAAAGATTATCAAGACACTATGGTAAATTTCAGAGTTAATCTTCTCTTTAAAAGAAAGTGGTGAAGCTTCCAGCTGTTCCTGACAAACAGCTGCAGTCAATCATCTCTCTTCTGCTGCACAGACAGTTCCTGATGGATTCTGTCTGACATGTCAAAATACATGTTTTTATTATTATGAATGCTCCATTTACTTTTATTTGATATGATCCAGCTCTCTGATTGGCCAGCAGACAGTAAAGAATTAACCAGCACCACCAGCAGCACCCGTGACCCTAAATTGGATTAAGTACAGAGAAAAGAGGCTCTGTACAGAGACTGAAGAGTGGCTGCTGCTGATGATGATGATGGTGACGATCCTCAGTCTGCTCTAAAAACTGCGTTTTTATCAAATGCTGCTTTTCTTATTGTCCCTAAAAAAAACAACAGGACAGGCCAAACTGTTCCAACCTATTATAACGTGTTTCATGTTATCTTTCTCCTCTTATTTAACAATTCTTCACTCAGTGTTTAGATTTTAACAGAACAGATGCAACCAGTAACTACTCATGAAGGGTTTAGTCAAATAATTCAAGAATTTGTTTAAATCTCTCCGAAATAACATGAGATAAGCACACCAGCAGCATACTCATTAAAACAATGTCAAATATTAAATAATAAAATGCATAAACAGACGACTGTGGGACTGAGTATATTTAATATATCTATTTAATAAAAACGATAATATGTTATATTTTAATTGTGAAGACAGAGTTGAGCTAAAAGGCAGAACTTTCTGTTTAGTTCTCCATCTCTGTTCCAGCCCTCTATAAGATCAACTAGGTTTGGGTAGTGACAACAAAAAGAAAAAAAACAAAACAAAAAAAACAAAAAAAAAAAAGAAGAAGAAGAAGAAGAACGAAATTATGGATACAAGTGACTGAAATGAGTTTCTTCTAGGAAGGTGGTGGTGGATTCTGGCATCTCTATTAAAATATTTATGGCTTGTTATGGCACACATTCATGTCTCTGCCTTCATCCTTAGCAGTATGTTACGTGTGATTGAACTGTTTGAACACGACTGAGTTAATCTTTTTATTTACTGTGATGGTGATTAACATAAACACGTGTATTTAAATTATGCAATTACTACTGCTGCTGTCCACCGTCCATCTCTGGACACAGTTAATTGTGGACATGTTTTAGGAGGCTTGGGATGCAGATATGTGTTTGTTTGATGATAGCTTGATTTCATTATGGTTTAGTTATGTAACTACAACTGCTGCTAGCTAACTTGGCTCTATTCAGGAAGTCAAAATATGCAACAGTGCGCAATTAGCAATGATTTACTGAGCTCACTTCAAGGCTGTTCACAGGGTGAACAAACAATGTCAACATCAGCAACAGCCTTTTTTAAATTAAAGTGGGCCAGGTTTGATAATTTCCACTCATTTAATTCTTAATTCTTATGGAGGAGTAAAATTAAATAATTAAATATTTCATTAAAATATTAATTAAATGTGTCATTAAATGATTAAAATGGCAAATACATTGTGTTATTAAATGTTTCACTTATTCATTAAAATACCAATTAATGTATGTAAAACATATATAATTATTTCACTATTTAATTAATTATTTCATGGTCCTGAGTTGCATTGAATCATGAATTTTTTTATCTCTTAACTAAGTCCTTTAAAGTCAGTGGGCGGGGCTAATGCTAATCCATTGCTTTGCTAAACTGAGAGGCTGGAGAGAGATGGTGGATGTGAACTTTTCAGGGAGATGGTGAGAGACATTTTAGAGCTAGCAGATGATGGGGAAGCAGGACCTGCTGAACCAGAGCGTGTAGCGAGGAATTTATTGAAGTTGTTGAATTTATTTCGTCACTTTTCGACCAAAATAGTGACCATAGATTGAGTGCAAGTTTAGAAGAAGTACTCCAACGATTCTCTGGTACCAGGACACAAAAAGCAGAACACACACAGGGACCGGGACGTATGCAGTTTGATGTACCGACTGCAGTTCTGGAGCACCAAGTAGAAGTTCTGTTTAGAGCTTCCGCAATCAAATCCAATGCTTCTGTCAGCAGCTCCTTCTCCGCGCACGCTGCCTGATCATTTGCGGTTGCTGATAAAATTTTGTTCTGTGGGTTTGTTTAATAGAGGATCTAAACCAATGTAGAGGAATAACACAGTGTATTAAAATGTGTTGACTCTCAGGTCTGCATTGATCCATTATCTGGAGTGTATTTGTCTTGACTTGTGGCAAGCATAACCAATCAGGCGTCAGGATCCGCCCACTGACTTTAATGGACTAGGCTGACAGATAAAATAAATTCATAATGCACTACAACACAGGACCATGAAATGATTAATTAAATAGTGAAATAATTATATATGTTTTTACTCACTGGTATTTTAATAAAATAGTGATACTTTTAATCACACATTAAAGTATTTAATCGTTATTTTATTTAATTAATGACACATTTTAGTATGATATATTTAATTATTACTCCTCCATACACTTAGATCACATGCATTTAACAGTCTATATGCACGAGAAGCCTTTTGAATAACAAAACTGATCACATGTTAGGTAAAAATCTGTGTGCAAAATATGTATGCATGTATAAGTATGTATATATGTTTGTGCAGTATATAACGGTAAATTAAGTTATTTCATGTGTTCAGATTGTTGAACGTGTTTATGTTTGTTCAAACACATTTGCAAGAACCCAGAGTTACTCACAGATTTTTTACATGCTATAAATCATGTGACCATCATATGTAACTTTTTCTGACACTTATTTCGCTCCATATTTTGGCATAATTATACTCAATGTGTACAGGTCATGTAGTCATGTGATCATTTTGTCCTGCTGATAGTTTATTATGAAACATATTCCTGTGATACCAACTCAGGTTCAGTCAGAGTCGTCTTTCATCCCACAGTCCTCCTGGGCAGATGTATGAGAAGAAATGAAAACAGGGATAGAGGACAATGGGAAAAGAATAACATTGGAGAGACAGAATGTGTGTTTGTGTGTGCTGTTACTCACTACGAGTCTTGTGACTGTCATGTGACTGCCAACAGCAGCGAGGAGGCAGCACAGCTTCATGGTCTCCTGTACATGCAGAAACTGAGAGGCACAAAGAAATGTTTGCTGTGCTTTATACTCTGTATGTGGACAACCATAACAACCGCATGACGGTCACTAATTCCTGTCATCAGAGGGAGAAACACAGAAAAACCTTAGAAAGAGTTCAGATGGTGACTGGATGTGATGTTAAAGTGATAATGGACGCAGGAATGCTGGAACAGGACTCCAATCAAAGGAGAGCAAACAGAAACTGTCCTTCTTCAGCAGCTGCTGTTGAAATGCACTTGAACGTGTCACTTGTCCACGACTGGTCTGAAGGTCAGCAGTCAGACAGTGAGGCATTGTGGGCTGACTGCATGTGTCCACGCTGCTTCATAACACGTGTGTACTTGTAAGTCTTCACTGGAAACATGTGCAGCTGTGTGGCCATGTTTCGTCATGTCACACCTTGCAGTGTTTCCCAAACACAGTTGTCCTATTCATGTTCCTGCTCTGATTGGACCAGGGGGCGGATGGTTGGAGGGCTGTTCAATGACTCAGCCTATCACTTAAGAGGTCTCCAAAGCAAAAACTCGATTAGAAGTACAGCTGTGCAGCTTACATGGTGCCAAGAAAAAGAGATTGTTTTATTACCACCCAGGACATGGTTGCCATAGTAACACAGATCTTCTGTATCATGATGAGGGCCAGATTAAAGAGATTAAAGGTCACTAGGTCAGAGCCATGGCCCGACCTACGCAGGCATTCTTTGGTGTGTTCATGTAGTACAAGTATTGTGTACAGTAGGCAAAGGGCGGTCTGCGGCCAAACCAGGGTTGAGGGGTGGGGCTTAATCAGAATAAAAACTGGAATGAATGGAGAAGATCGAAGTGAATGAAATTGGAATTGATTGTGAATTTTCTCTGTAAGTTCCCTGTAAATGATATAGATAAAAAATTAACTGAATGGAATAAAGCATCTATTACTTCCATTTGTCTGGACCACTGTTCAGATCTTTTTGTAGTTCTATAGGACTCAAAATGAGCCCATCAACCTCACCTAGTGAATCATATCTGATGTATCCTGTTTCTGAGATCTGTTTCATTACTTTATGATAAAACCTTCCCCCAAAGCCTATTGTTTATAATCTCATATATGTCTACTTGACAGATACCTTTTACACTACAATCATTCTGACATATCACATGGTGATAGTTGGTACAAATTATTTTAATATCTTTTCTACATTTTGTTAAAGGGCCAAATACAGACAGGATATCTGTTATTTCTTGGGTCAGGAGTTAAAAAGTTAATGCCTACACAATACAACACCACCACATTGGCCACGTTTACATGAGTTTTAATTCAGAATAAAAATTAAATCTTACTTAAAATGACCTTGTAAACACCTTATTCCAAATGAAAATGGCCATTCGGAATTAAATTTAAATCTGAAGTAAGTGGCTGGTTTTTTCTGATTTTAAATCTGAATGTAATAATTCCTCGATCATTTCTACCTTCATTCTGCTTTAAATTAATTCCAGTCGCTCTGCGCATGCTCATTCCCTTGTCCTGTTGGGATGACAGTATGGTACTTTATCCTTCTTCTATCCTTTTAATTATATAAATCTGAATAATTAATTCCAAATTAAAAAAAAAAACATCATGTAACCGTGGCCAGTGTCACTCAGTCGACATAGTAAGTAATGGACTTAAAATGTTCTTTACATTTTACACACATAGTTCTACACTGACTTGTTTGTCCTTTCAGATAGTTTTTTACTCAGTTTTTTGCAACCAATCCATTTTTGGAACGATTCTTTGCTGAATGTGAAGCGGTAGGGATGAGAATCAGCATCTCCAAATCCGAGACAATGGTTCTCAGCCGGAAAAGGGTAGAGTGTCCTCTCCAGGTCGGGAATGAGTTCCTGCACCAAGGGGAAGGAATTCAAGTATCTTGGGATCTGAGTGTGGGAAGGATGGAGTGGGAGATCGGCAGGCAGATTGGTGGGGCGTCTGCAGTGATGCACACTCTGCATTGGTCTGGAAGAAGGAGCCGAGCCAAAAGGCAAAGCTCTTTGTTTACTGGTCAAACTACATTCCTACCCTCAACTATGATCACGAGCTGTAGGTGACTATAGGTGTGATTCAAAGAACAAGATCGTAAAAACCAGCAGCCGAAATGAGTTTCCTCCGCAGGGTGGAAACAGGAAGGGTGAGAAGCTATTTCACACGGGAGAGGCTATGAGTAGTGTCACTGCTCCGCCACATCGAGAAGAGCCAGATGAGGTGGCTCGGGCATCAGGTTAGGTGCCCCCTGGACGCCTCCCTGGTGAGGTGTTCCAGGTATGTGGTACTGGGAGGCATTGGGTATCTGGGCTGGGTACTTATTTTTGTTAGATCAGTCTTAACATGTTCTCACTCCTTACTCGCCATATATGGACTTGGTCCACACGTGTAACGCTTGGTCAAGCGTTACATATATGGACCTTTCACTGCGCCCCCAGTAGATGAGTATAACACGAAGTTATCATATGACAGCTCAGGTCAAGAGCTCTCTTTAACAGTTGGCCCCATGAGTTTAGTCATTTGTTGTTAAATTATGAGCTTTCAAATAAGCACTGAGGTCCAGATGCAACAGTCAGTTTTTCAAAGAAGGGGTCATGTAAGGTTTTCATACTGACATATGTTATTCTCCAGATGGAGACCTTTCCAATGATGTCTTTAGTGAAAGCCAAAGTTTTACTTTTCTCCTTTCATTGACAGAGACCTTTAAAGGATTAGTTTCAGAGAACACTTGACCAAGTATAAAAAGTTAGTTAGAGGGCTTCAAATACAAAAGTGAAATTAACAGTCGTGTGAAAATCTTTTCCAAAGTGAATATCACTACAAAAAAATAACATATAATCAATCTCGTAATCAATCTGATAAAGAAAAGTAAGAAACTCTCCCATGTATTACCAATTTGAAATGATCAAGTATATCTTCATGTCCAATAAATTATACAGGAAGAAAGCCAATGATGCTGATTCAATTCAATTCAGTTCAATCCAATTCAGTTTATTCAATTAAATCTACTCACATGTGAACATGTTGTTATCTGAGTTATTAACAATATCAAATTGTTGACCTTCCAGTCACGTGATAGGCAGACATACGGAGTTACACTAGAAGACATGAAAAGAAAAATAGTAACTTGGATTATACCATGGTCTGGGTGAATACTCAATTCTGATTGGCTGGAGGGTGTCCATTAAAAAGTGAAGGGGGGCACAGTCAGGAGGCTCTGACCTGAGGAGCGCAGGCACCGACCCGGGACATATGGGGAGATGCATGTT
>CM047989.1:28637872-28648856 GCA_026261665.1 Melanotaenia duboulayi | reverse complement strand
TTGTCCCTGAGAACCCTGAGACGGTCTTTTTCCCTGAGAAGTTCTTTGTCCCTGAGAATCCTGAGACGGTCTTTGTCCCTGAGAACCCTGAGACGTTCTTTGTCCCTGAGAACCCTAAAACGGTCTTTGTCCCTGAGAACCCTGAGACGGTCTTTGTCCCTGAGAACCCTAAAACGGTCTTTGTCCCTGAGAACCCTGAGACGTTCTTTGTCCCTGAGAACCCTGAGACGTTCTTTGTCCCTGAGAACCCTGAGACGGTCTTTGTCCCTGAGAACCCTGAGACGGTCTGTGTCCCTGAGAACACTGAGATGGTCTTTGTCTGTTTGAACCCTGAGGTGGTCTCTGTCCATGTTTTTGTTGTTTATGTGATCGTCTGATTGCATTTTGTTTCTTAAATTTGACAGACCTGAAGTCTGTGTCCTGCTTGTGGTCTAGGGAACAGTTTGTGGTTTTACTGACTGTTCTAGTCCAGTCAGGTCAGAGGTCCAGCTCGTTTCTGGGTTTGTGGAGTAACTGAATAAGTAGAAGCTAACCTGTGGTATTTGTTGTGTGCAGGTCCTGAAGTGGTCTGACTACTGTCTCCCTCTGGCCTGCAGTCCTGGTCAGCCCTTCAGAGCGGTGGCGCTGGCCAGCGTAGATAACTTCAGTCGTCTTGGGGTGGCTTTTATTGAAGACCGCCTTCAGCTGGACGATGGACTCGTGCCTTCAAAGATAGTCCGTATGTTGCCTTCCACTGAAATTCATACATCTCCTTTTACCCTCCATCTGACTTCTACCTCCTCATAACACCCAGTTTCTGTGCTTGTCAGAGCTTAAGTTGTCTTTAAAGTTCATTTGCTACATTACAGTCTTCATGAGGAAATAAAGCATCAAGAGAACTTTAACACCGAGAAAATTAACACCACTTTGCACTGCAAACTAACTTGTTCCTTGTCCTTTAGCCAGCTAAAGTCTAACCTGTACTGTTTGCAGCTGTAGGATGAACATTTTTCTCCTCAGGAAGTTCTTGTTATAATTAAATAAACTCTGAATCCTTGAGGCCTTTGGCATTCTTTCACTCTGTTGGAGATGTTTGAATAAAGCCATCAGGACAATTGGAGTAATACATTAGGTGTACTAGTTTAGATTTTATTAGTATATGTTGAAGTTTTCTTTTAATAAAACGTGCAAAATGAAAACGATGGAATTGAGAGAAAGGTTAAAGTTTAAGTTGGTGTAACTTGGCTTATATTTTGTTTAAATGCAAGTCAGTTCCAAGTACTGTCTTTCCATCCTCTTTATTTATATTGATAAGGTGAGCAGGTTAGTATCTACACAGAAACTNTATTGATAAGGTGAGCAGGTTAGTATCTATACAGAAACTCAGCCAATCTGTGTTTGAAAAACTGTGTCCATCCTCACTGCTCCCACAGGAATTTAGAGGTCAGTTGCAGTAAGAAGCTGCTGATCAATAATCAAGAGCTCCTCTCTGCATCATTCAGATGTGTGTTAACACAATTCCAGGAGGAAAGACACCAGCAATGATCCTAGAGAAGCAACCATTGTTGTCAGGTCATTTCCAAACTGTCTGGAGTCCATCACTCTACAGAAAGAAAGATTATTCACAAACAGCTGATAATCCTTCAGGTGTGGACGACCCAGCAATTTCAGCCCAAGATCAGACCGTGGGGAAAAACCCAAAACTCCATCTCAGACTCTCCAGCCCTCAGTTAGCATGTTAAACATTAAAGTCCATTACAGTTAGACAAAGAGAGACTAAGTATGGCTAATCTGGAAGGGTTGCTGTAGAAAGCCTTTTCTCTCTTAAAAGTACATGGCAGCACGACTTAGGTAGGCAAAGCTGCATCTGAAGAAACCACAAGACTTCTGGAACAACGTCCTTTGTCAACACAGAGGTGGAGGGATGATGATGATCTGGACACTACAGTCATTGAGTGGACTGTTAATTCCTCTGGATACCAAAGGATATCAAATATCTGTAGGGCAGCCATAGCTACCATACAGCTGCAGCAGATCTTCAACTGAAAAAGATAATAATCAAGGTCTTGATATGATCCAGTTCAAATCCAGATCTCAAACTGACAGAAATGCTGTGGTGGGACCTTCAGAGACCTGCGGAAACCAATGCTGCAACCTCCATGAACTGAAGCAACGATGGAAAGAAGAGCGGAGCAAAATTCCTCCACAACCATGTATGATAGCATCATCCAGAAAACCAGAGAGGCATTACTGCAACATCCTGCAACTGAAGGAGCTTCCACAATCTGCTGAATCATGGAGAGAAACCAGTTTTTAACTGATTCTGACTTTTTGTACATGTGAATAATAACAGGGTGTGATCTGTCAGGTTGTTGATCTGACGTCGCGGTTAGGGCAGATCTATTTACGTCATGATATGTAAGCCTGAGAACTGACAGCAGGTGGCATATCCGACACCACATGTTGGGATGTTTTATTAGCAAGTTTTAGTTAGCAGAGGTTTGAACTGTTTTTATCTACATTGTATGATTGACTCTCTGTATTTTTGTCCAGCTGTTCTCCTTCAGGATCGCACACTGAGTCAGTTGCTGGAGAAGCAGAGTCTGCAGAGCTCAGAGACTGTAAGGACAACATCTCTCTGCAGCAAACAGGCTGGAGAAGTCATCTCCAGGCTCTTACCTGACCTGTCAGCTGACCAGCAGCATCTCCAATGCCGTAAAGGCAGTCTTCTTATCATTCCTGAGGTAAAGAGAGTGGAGGAGCGACGAGGGTCAGAGCCTCTCCCCTGTACCCAGGATCTGGGATCTGTTGATAACGTAGAGGAGCACTTACTGGGGAATCATCACCACATGGAGGGCCATGGACACCACCTTCACCTCTCCAGTTGTAATGAATGTTTGGAACTGGAGAACAGCACCATCCTCTCTGTGAAGTACGCCTCAGCTGAGAACATTCCTGACCTCCCTGATGATAGCTCTGTAGGTGTGGACAGTGTTGAGGAGGATCTGAATGAAGCAGAGTCTGATGCCAAAGGGTGTTTTGGTCAGAGTGGTGGAGCTGACTCTAAGAGTAAACCACCAAACGTCCTGGTTTACACCGGTGGTTCCCAGGAACGTTTTCAGACCATTCGCCAGCTTTTATCAGAGTGTATCAATGTGGAAAACATTATCATATATCCCCTCCAGCCACAACAGGCACTAAGTGATCCGTGGCTGGACAACACCAGGCTCCTGGTCCTGGCAGAAGAAGAATCCCTGAGCCCCGAGCTCCAGACCCGCTTTTTGACCTACCTAAACCAGGGTGGTAGGGTGCTGGGGCTTTGCTCCAGTCTGTGTCCAGCAGGCCTCCATCTGGAAGCCAGAGAGAGGCAGCACATGCAGGTCCGAAGGCTGAGTTTCACCAGGGAAGACAGCACAGAGCTGGAGCTGAGCATGCTGGCAAGCGGACACGTCTACATCAGGGATCCTCAAGGAGGAGGAGAGGTGGAACTGTGGGGGGAGCTGAAAGGGGAGGTCACTCATCAGAGGGACATGGTTATCATCAGGGTGACACACGGAAGGGATGGTGGGGAGGCTGTTCTCTGTCAGGTAAGATGATTGTACCGCTTCATGGAAAACACGTTAGACAGGGTTCAGATATATTTTTCATTATTAGCTGGTCCTTTTCCAGGAAGTAGCTTCACAAAGTTTTTAGATCCTGAGACGGAGAATTTTCAGAACAGTAAATCGGTTTGTTCAGTCAGCTTGAAGGACGTTCAATCTGAGCTGTTCAGGAAAAAAAAGCCATCAGAGGACCTCAAACTGTGAAATCCATGCACTACGGAAGGTGTTTGCATACTGAAATGATGGGGAGAATCTCAGCTAAAAGAATCTACCAAGCATTTACATCCAAACTTAACACAAAATCTGAGGGGAATGTAAGAAAAACAGGAGAACAGCACTGTCCACAGCTTCTGCTAATTTCTCTACTTCAGTCAGATCACACAATTACTAGGACTTCTTTACTAACTCCTAGGAATCCTTGACTGACTCCTAACACAACTTTACTACTTGCTAGGGCTACTCTACTAGTCTATGGGGGGGGTGTAAGTAACAGAGGTTGGGAGGGGGGGTTATAAATTTGTTTAGCACATGTTGTGCTCTCAAACATGCGTTGTAAGTTGTATCAGTGTTTTTATCATGAAACTAGTTTTCAACCTGTTTTTGTTTCTTTGTTTTAAATGAGTCTGTAGGTCCGTAAATCTGTGACTTCTCATATTTGTTTGTGTATTTCTGTATCTTCAGGTCCATTTTGACGTTGCACCAGGCTCCCAGGGTCTGGACTTGGAGGTTTTTGATAAACTGAAGGTCAGCAACGCGCTGCGGTATGAAATCCTGACGGAGATCTTCACCTCTCTGGGATTCAGCTGTGAACCAAACCAGACTCCATCTCCCAGCCCAGTACACCTGCTCGCCACCTCTCAGGTAAAACCCGCATAGAAAATAAAACATCTGTTCTTCAGATATAAAGCTTATTAGAAGTGTCTCGTGTAATTGATCAGGATGCTTTGATTGGTTTGTTTGTGTGATTGGGCCTCACAGTGAGACCTCTCTCAGCTTGACCGTCTATGTTTGTAAAACAGGATCAGTGTGAGAATTAAATAATCACAGGTTTAGAATGAATTTACATTTTTTCCTGCTGACCGTCCTCTCACCCTTCAAATACAAACACCACATCATCCGATATGCAGATTTAATGCACAGCACACATATGGAAGCAGTTTCAGTCAGTTAATAGATGCAAAACTATGAGTGCATATGCAGCAGGCTGACAGCAGGTCTGAGGCCTCGTGTAAACATGAGGTCAGCTTTGATCAGCCGTTAACGTCTGGAGCAGAGACTTTTCTTAGTTTAGCAAAGCTAATAGAACAGAGAATCTCTGAATAACTCCTAACGTCAGTGTTACAAATAAATGGGATGAAAACAGGACAAAAATCAGCAGATTGGGATGTCGGCTGGGAGAATGCACTCTGCTTCCAAATCTGATGTTTGCTTCTGTTTTTGTACATATTTTCTGTGTACACAACTGAGTTTTTCAGAGTTTGGTGTGTAAGCTCACATCAAGTTTGACTTTCATCACTTTGTTTTACACCTCCGGGCTCCAGAGTGTGACCAGAAATTTGTTGAGTATAATTAACTCTGTTTTCTTGGTCGTACGTGCGTTTGCCATTTCTCAGATGTCAGACTTGTATCTCCCCAAATACCTGCCTGCGTACTAAGTGTTCGTTCCCTCCGCAGTTGTAAAACGTGGAATGTGGTGGAATTTGCTCCTCTGTGGGGGTGATCTGTTATCTCCACCAGTGTTTTTTAGACTTCCTGAACCAAATAGAAGAAAGTCTGGATGAGAGTTGAATTTTGACCTCTGCAGCTCCCCGTCTGTGTGACGTCTCCTGAACTGGTGGAGATCAAGTCTCTTCCAAAAGTTCAGCAGTGGATAAGAAACTAACAGAAACACTGCAGATGTCCTAAAAATGAAGAAATCCAACATTACACAGCTCCAGAAAACATGAAGAAGCTGCATGTGTTTGTGGTGAAGCGTCAGGCTGATAATATACTGCTGATAAACCAGGAGGAGAAAAGTCACACCAGTACAACCAGCACAGAAAGTTGGTCTGAAGCTCTGTTCCTTCAAGTATGAAAAATGTTGATCATCTGTTGTAACTTTTCAGTCCTGCATGAATGGCTGCAGCCCGTCTTCTGTATTTAATGTAAACTTGAGAAGGTGGAGGAGACATGTAGTCGTCATGACGACGACGAGTCTGAGTTTCTCTGTGTTTGTGCTCTGGTCAGTAATTCTGAAGTGGGACATGATAACGGCATCAGACTGTGTTTTCCTGGAAGACTCAATGCTGCAGCTCAGCCACAGAACTAAAATCACCTCTGTACACACATCAGTGTTAAAGAAAAAAGCCTCAGATAATTTCTGAATAATTTAGGAATTTTCATCATTATTTCACACACAGTTTATTGTTTTATCAGTTCTGGTTGAACACCACTAGAGGGCGTCAGACCTCCAGTTCCCTGCAGCAGCTGTTCTTTCAGCCGCTTTGGAGCTGATTTATTATTTGTTGTTGTTTGCATCAGTTACTAAATGACTTTTGACCCTGCCCAGGAGTTAAAATTCAGTTACTCACACTGTGTTGTTATTTACTGAACTGATGCTAAAATTGCTCAAGAAGAGCGGGCTGCAGTCCTGTTGGACCAACTTAAGAGTGTGTTGGTGTGGTTTTATCTGCCAGTGTGTGCAGTCATGAAGATGGTGGATTTAAAATTCACTAGCATTAACCTGTTCTCGAAGATTGCTATTTTCTCTGCTTCTTGTTTGAATTGGCATACTCCAAATAAATGAAGTATTATCCTGGTCTCAAAAGTAAGCTGGGACATGTGAGGTTACTACAGAAGTCCGAATCAAGATGTGTGTTACTGGGTCAGAGTAAATTCACCTGAAACACAGTAGAAAATGTAAATGGTTATCACATTACTTTCAGTGAAAACCAGAAAAGAGCAGCTCACTTAATCTAGAAATGATCAAAATATTCCTAAGAATTAGTAAAGTAGTTGAATGAATTAGTAAAATAATCATAGAAGATAATAAAGTAAACTAGGAATGAGTAAATTAATTAGTGTCTGATGAGGAACTGTGCTACAGTAGAAAGTAAAAAGTGAACCTGAGCACTTTTCCAGGTGTTTATNGTGAACCTGAGCAGTTTTCCAGGTGTTTATTAGAGGAGTTTTGCAGGTAAATATCTCAGGAAGCCATCAGCAAATGACGATGATGGACACCTCCATCAATGGTCAGAGTCAGGAGCTTCCTGAGGTCGCCCCCACATTCACCTTAGAAACACCATGAGGATCCAGAAAAAAATAAAACCTCCTTCATCTCCATGGAAACCAGCAGGACCTTCATGATTCATTTCAAACAAAAGCAGAGTCATAGGAGAAGACACTAGCAGAGATTTTAAAGCTGGAAGTCAACCTTTGACCACAAAACAGCAAAAGTAAGACATGATTCTGGCTGCTAGCTCCCAGCTTTTCTGTCCCACAGTGATGAGACGGGCATCTTTGTAACCAGCAGAGTCTCTGCGTTCATACGACACCTTGTTTGTGTGGTTTGCTTGAAGTGGAGAAATTAGCAGAAGTTCTGAAGCTGCTGTTCTCATGTTCTTCTTAGATCCTCATATAATTGCTTTGGGTTTGAACTGTGTTTGGTTTGGATGTCAATGCTTGGTAGGGTCTTTTAGCTGAGTTTCTCCCTGTTATTTTGGTATGTTACATGTTAGGATTGCTGCTTCCTGGTGTGTTCAAACATCTGTACTGTTACCATATTTCTCTAGGAACTGTGATTAATCTCTTTATCATTAACTCAGATCAATAAACAGGATTTCATGTGTTCAGATACAGACTGGTACTAACAGACCTAATAGATCTCTGTGATGATACACTTGTTCACTGGNTAATAGATCTCTGTGATGATACACTTGTTTACTGGACAGCTGAAAGTCTCCATCTGTTTCTTCTACAGCTGCTCAGAAACGTGGTGTTACACTTCAACCATAGTTTTCATTTACCAAATGTCCAAGGTTAAGAAAGAAATGACTGGAAATGATCCTCTTTAAGAGCTGTAAGGTGGATTCTGTCAGTCCGGCTGATCGCCTGACTGTCAGTTCAACTTTCAGTGCTTTCAGCTGTATAACATATTTGTAAAAATGAATAATAACTCATGTCTCTGTTCCACACAGGAGGCCAAGAAGAGCTTCCTGAAGTGGGCTCAGTCTAAGGCAGACCAGAATGCCAACCTCACATTCCCAAAGGCTTCCTTCAGGATCATATCTGGTTCTGATCTCCAGGATGGTCCTCCACTACCTGAGGGCTCCCTGGCCCTGGTTACAGACTCCGAAGAGTCCCAGGACTGGGCCCAGTTCAATATGGAGACGTACCGTAAACACCTGAAGACCAGCCAACTGGGCCACACCCTGCTGTATGCCGAGGTGGTCTCTTCTACCATGGACTTGCTGGAAGG
This sequence comes from Melanotaenia duboulayi, assembly GCA_026261665.1. Lineage (NCBI taxonomy): Eukaryota > Metazoa > Chordata > Actinopteri > Atheriniformes > Melanotaeniidae > Melanotaenia > Melanotaenia duboulayi. The sequence continues at coordinate 28,640,819 of CM047989.1, read as the reverse complement.
GTAACTGAAGTTTTGCTTCATGTTTAGGATGCAGTCTGCATTTTAGCGAAAACACACCTAGCTTCAGATGGTGGCTGACTTCAGACAGTCCATGTGACATTTATTTCCTTTCACCATGGTTGCCAAGAACTTAAGACCGTTAGAGGAGAAGACTGAAGTTTTAGTGTCTGATGTGGCTCCTGCTGGTAGGAATGGCAGCAACACGATCATCTCATACTGGGTGCCCCTGTACTCCCCCCCAGCTGTGTGTGGATGAAGTGCCAGGGGAGTGTCGACAGGCTGGAACTAATTTATTGCCTAAGTGAGCTCAGTTCAGCAGCGGGAAGTTCCTGCTAATAGACGTCTTTGTCTGCATCCACACATGTGAGTAAAGAGGCTGCTGAGTGGGTCAATCAGGCAGCAGGTGGCAGCAATTAAAACTGTCATAAAGTTTGAAAAATGGACTGTGGAGCAACTCTGAGCTGATTGGAACAGACAGAGTTGTCATTAAGGTTATAGAGAAACTGAAGCTGCTGCAGTTTGATTTCACTGCTGATGTTTGACTTTCCAGATGTCCCTCTGCCGCTGCCTTGATTAATGTTATTATTAAGGAATGTCTGCTTTATGTCTTCAAGCATTTGTATTCAAGTATTCATGATACTGGATATTTTCAGGGCAAAGCAGCGTTGTGGTAGATTTAGAAAGTCTGAAAGAAGGAGCTAAACTTTTCCACAGCAAAATTTCTGAGTTATTCCAGCTTATAAAACATCAAACTGGCAGATCTTCTGTTCGTTTTAATACACTCATCCATATTTTCTGGCCTCTGCTTGTTTTTTGTTTTGTTTTTTGTCTCAACCATGAGCCAATGAGCTCATGAGTCCTGCAGGTTTTAGATGTTTCACTGAAATCAGTGGGTCTTTGTTTAGAACTTGACTACAAGTTTTTGAAGCCATTTGATTTGAATTTGGTTTTGAAGCAGTGAAACAATTGGAACCTGCAGGACAGTGGCCTTCAAAGACCAGAGTTTCACACCACTAGGGCAAGCTATCGAATACAGTTTACCCCACAGAGTTACACACTACCACTCCTGAGAAACGGTTTACTGTATAAGCAATGGTGCTCGAGGCTGCTGGTAATCTAGTGAAGTTTTAGGGGTTAAAGAACAGATCGTTACTCCTGAAGAAGCAAATTTTTAAATTTAGATTGAATCAGCTCAAAGTCAGACACTTTGTGACGATGGACAGAGGTGGTGAAGCAGTTGGAGTGGATTGGCTGCCACATTTCCCCGTGTCCCAGGACAGCTGTGGCCACACATGTAGCTTACCATCGCCAGGTTTGAATGCGGAGTGAATGAGTAATGGTTCCAATTAAAGCATTTTCTATTTGTTTGCTCATCAATGAGAAATGAAAACCTGTTGAGTCCTTGTTATGTGGTGGTCAGCGGGTTTCTCCTCACTCATCCAGACAGAAGCGTCAGCTGCCTCTCTGTGCTACAAACAACCAAAACTAATGTTTATGATGTCTTTTAGACCTGAAATCAGGCAGAAGAAGAAGATCAAGACAGTTCCAACCTTTACTTCTAGATAAATGTTTTAGGTTTTAGGTGAAAAGATTTAAAACAAACAGCTCCTGGTGTCACAGGTCAGTAACTTTAACTAAAAGGAAAAACAGAAAATAACTGAGAGAACAGACATGAAATAAATCTAAACATTCAAGCAAAACAAGTCTTTGAATGAGCATAAAGAATTAATTTTTTTTTTAACAATGTGCAGTTGTGTTATTTCAGCTTAATGTACTCTGGTCAAACCGACTTAATTATTACGATTCAACTATTTTACAGACACGTGATCCAGTTTAGGTTATTTCAGTTGGTCCAATTTAAATGTTTTGGGAAACTCAGTTCAGTAGGTTTGTTCTGGTTAATGTACTTATCTGTCAAGTAGCAGTTTTTGTGCTTTTTAACCAAATTTAACCTTTGCTGGAGAACAAACTGAACTACCATCACATTCAGTTTCACAGTTCAGATATTTTCAGTCAGTTAAATAAAAACAGTCATGTTCTTATTCTCACTAAATATGTGAAATCAACTTGATTTATTCCCGATCACAGAAGAAACATTAGCCAGTTGTGTGTCAGAGACTAAGTTCATTACAGTAAATTCAAAGATCTGACATTTTTTCCATTTTTGTCAGTTACATGCATACCAAAATGAGTCTGACAGGCTGTAAATTGTAGTGATAATTTTTCTTTTTTCCTTAATTTGAAGAAAACCATACCAATTTTATTTATAAAGCACTTTAAAACAGCCACAGCTGAAATAATCTGTGGGTGTTCATGTTGTGTGAAGACCACCAGGATTTAATCTGGAACAAACTGGAATGAACAATAAGCAGGATCTTTAACATTCTTCACCTGTAATGGTATCTGGTAGACCCAGGCCTTCAGGTTTAGTGCATGGAAAAAAAGGTGTACTAAGTATATTATATGTTATAATGATAAAAATCTCTTAGCAGTGTTTATTACCTCAACATTTGGTGAAAAGGCTGAGTGGAGATGAAAGGCGCCTCACTTAGAAAGCTGTTCGAGAAAGGCAACAGCAGCAGTGGGTGGAAACAGAAGGTTGTAGTAAAGCCAGACATGGAACCAGCAGTCCCAGTTCTCAGGTTGAACAGGAAGTCACAGAAACACTCCCATCCTGTTCGATCAAAAATAATATAATTACACAATTTTCCTACCAGCTTTTAAACAGTCTTCTGTTCAGGTGATTTCTGTTAGCGTGTTAAAGTTCTGTCCAGGTGATTTCTGTTAGCGTGTCAAAGTTCTGTCCAGGTGATTTCTGTTAGCGTGACAAAGATCTGTCCAGGTGATTTCTGTAAGCGTGTCAAAGTTCTATCCAGGTGATTTCTGTTAGCGTGTTAAAGTTCTATCCAGGTGATTTCTTTTAGCGTGTTAAAGTTCTATCCAGGTT
>CM047989.1:28619136-28636636 GCA_026261665.1 Melanotaenia duboulayi | reverse complement strand
TACTTTCTGTGAAATAATTCCTGGTTTTCGTGCCAGCTGCACATGTGGCTTTATGCAGTAGTTTTTTTGTATGAATCTGTGAGTCGTTACTGTGAACTGGACTGAGTCATGGTCTTGTGTTGGAGCTCGGGTTTTGGAGCCGTTGCTTTGTGTGTTCTAGCTGGTTTTTAGAGCTCTGTTTGTTTTGACAAGTGATCCCATATTGGATGTGACAGTGTTTTGATTCAGAACAAGTTTCCTGCGAAAAATACAAACCAAACAACAGGTTGGGTGCTAAGAAAATTTATTCCTCATAAATGTGGCAACAGGTTCAACCATAAAAATCAAATTGCCCCAATTGACCTTGTATGCTCCACCTGCAATTATGGAAGATTGTAAACAGATGCCTAAACGTCCCCACGTCTTGTCCAGAGGAACATATGGAGCAGTGTTTTGACTGTTCTGTGGAAAGGATTTTCTGGCAGACTCGAGTGGACGGCCGGACCGTGAGTACAGTCACGGGGAAAGAGAAAGTACATCCCTGTTAGCAGACAGGTTTATGGCTTAAATTCTGATAAATCTGGTCTCAGATTCAAGGCCCAACTCATCATTTTAAACATCATTTTAATAACATTTTAAAAGTCATGTGATAGTTTTTATAGTGCACAACTCTAAAGAAGTTGTGGTTTAAAAGATTTAAAGGGTTAAGCTAAAGAATCAATTGATTTTACTGTAAATAGACGAGAAGAGTCGACTGAACTTTGGTGATGGAGGAGATCACATGTTCATGTAGAGGTAGAACAGTGTGCTTGCACCGCTGTCAGTTCTGACATCACATTTCCGTTTAAATCTGAGACAAACACATCATTTACTCATTTTAATCATTGAAGTTTTAATGAATCTGAATCTAGATTTAGCAGACTATATCATTATAACGTGTAAGGGTAATTAGTTAACAGTGAATTTCTGGAGACATTATTTACACCTGGATGAGGTGACACATCAGTTCAGACGTGTTAGTGATCTCAGACGGGGTTACGGCCGCATGGTAGAATAGATTAGAAAGATACGTGATGACAGATCAATTTAAATAAACAGAGTGAATAATAAATATAATAGTGAAAGCCAGAATTAAATCTATATTATTTTAAATCTTCTTTAATGACTTTTGTTGTTTCATGTGCAGCAGATCAAACTCTGATAGAATCTTGCACAGATACTTTATATTAATAAATTAATAATAAATACTATTATTGAAAACAATAAACAAATATTTTAAATAAATAGTAACTGTGTCAGAAAAGTGTCTAAACCTTAAAATGCCGGTCAGTGAACATCATCCCTCGCTGATGTTTTCTGTATAGACATTAAAGATTCACTCATCTGTTAGGATGCATGGATTTAAACACAAAAAAAATAAATTAAACTAAATTTCTCTCTGTAATCTGTTGAAAATCCAAATTAAATATGTTTAGGAGGTGGTGGCATGAAGCTATGGGTGCCCTGTTGAAAAAAAAGTCACATACTAAATCAAAAAGCTCTTTATACTTTATATTTTACATTAGTTTGACTATATTTGAGTTTCTGATGTTTTGAGGAAACACAGACAGAAGAAATATAGAAGCAGAAAATGTGTGTCAGATTGATCAGTGATTTATAATTTAGAAACCACACAATTACAAACTAAAATTTATAGATTTGATGCCCTTATTAACAGAGTAAATAAATAATAAATAAATAATCAGAGCAAGAAATAACTCACTTCCTAATAAAATAGTGTTTTCAGAGAGAAAAACTTGAGTAAACTGGCCCTGCTTATTTTTTAAATCTGAAAAATGGCGTTAAACTGTTATGTCATGTCAAACTCTGCAATAAGTTTATTTGCCCTGAAATCATTTTATAGATTTTAATACAAGTTTACAACGGTCATCAAAGGTCCTCCAGAAAAACAAGACAGGAGTTAAACGTATTCTGATGCTGCAGCTTCCTGTCTGTGTGCTGCCCCAAGTGTCTTTGGAAAACCCGAAGCCGCCTCCGTTTTTGGTGAAACGTTACAAACAAGGAGTGCTGTCAGGAATCCAGAGCAGCCTCACCCCAAGTGTTTGAGCTCCGGCTGGAGGCTGTCCTGATGAAGACGCCTGGAAAAATATCAGTCCATGTCCACAAAAACTACTGTAGGACAGACTGATGCATCATAAACATGAAAATTATAGTAATAGAATTAATATACATTTATGAAGCTAAACTCAACTGGTTGAGCTGCTGGATCATAAATAGACTACAGCTTCTTCATGCAGCCACCGCAGGTTCGATTCCCGACCTTGAGCCCTTTGCTCCAGGTCATCCCTTCTGTCCCTGACCCCCATTTTTGTCCAGCAACGGTATGAGGAGGAAATGATCTCGGAGGGAAACTGAATTTAAATCTGTTTTCAAATGCCATTTCCTATCCTGCTTATTCCAGTTCAGGGTGGGAGGAAAGCTGGAGCCTATCCCAGTACCTACCAGGGGAGAGGCAGGGTTCGCCCAGACCAGGTTGCCAGCCTATCGCTGGGCTGTCAGATGATTACATTTTAATCACAGCAGAGACGTGAATTGATCATATTCTAAAATGTAAACACATAGCTTTGTTTTAACTCCAATTTATCTATACAGCACTTTTAAAACAACATGGCTGACTTAAGTGCTTCACACCAAAATAAAACAATAAAGTAATAAAGGACCAGCAGGTTTTCAGGTTCTTCCATCCTGCTCTGGTCACATTCAGACATTACATAGATGTGACGGCTTCTTCTTCTTGTCTTGGTGGTTGACGCGTAACGACTTGGTGCATTACCGCTACTAACTGGTAAGGACTGTGGACCAGAACGTCAGACCCCTGAGAGGCTAGTTGTGTGTCCTTTCAGATGGGTCGTCCTGCACATGCTTTTATGTATAAAAAGTAATTATCGTGTTAATTCTACAAAGTTAATTTTGACAGCTTTGACAGACATAAACTAGTTCAAAATAAGATATTAAATCCCAATTTTAGATATAAAAGGATGAAGAACATTAGTCAGAAATATTGCTGCTGGACAAACTGTATTGTGTTATTGGGAGAAAGAAACTGTTTGACTGACTGGTGTGTAAGAGGAATTTTCAGACATGTGAGTGTAAAGAAGTGGAAATGTTAGAAATAAATCATGAAATCAGNAGAGGAATTTTCAGACATGTGAGTGTAAAAAAGTGGAAATGTTAGAAATAAATTGTGAAACTTCTCTTCCTGGTGGTCTTCCTCAGGTCTTCCTGCCTCAGGTCTGCTAAGATCTGGATCATTTTTCTGCTTTAGCTTCAGTTTGAACCTCAGCAGGACGTCTGGACGGCAGGCGGCAGGTTTTAATCATCATCATCATATTAAAGCAGTCAGGTTTCAGTCCTGTTCAGCAGAACAAGGTCATTGATCTGAGGCTCAGCTGAGGCTCAGCTCATTGATCACCTCCAATAGAGCTGTTTGGAAATGATAATTCCTGCTGCTTCCCAGTAAACAGGATTAGCTCAATTAATCAGGTTTACAGATTAGCTTCTTTTCTCATTGATCTGGTCTTTGATGCTGATGGGGGATCAATACAAACCTGTTTATGTCCAGCAGATCCTCTCTGAAAGATGAGCATTGATTGCTGAAATAATCTTTTTATCCTTAAAGTGAGTTTTTTTCTTTTTGAAGGAGGTAAATGGCTTTCAGAAAAATGATATCTGAACTTGGTGGTTGTAGATGCGTTCTGATCGATACATTCTGGATTAGGAGCTTCACACCTGCATCTGTTTTCAGCTTCATGTTGAGGTCCAGCTGAACCTTCCTGAACGAGGAAGGTTCTGGTTCTGTTGGCCTCCTGTAGGTTACTAATGATCCTGCTGTCTGTACTAAGTAGGTTATCATCTGGTTAAGCCCTTATAGTTCTTCATAACGCAATAAAATCAAAGGAAACTATCAAAATGTAAACAAACAAATCAGCATAAAAACAGAAGAATAGAATATAATCTTGTTATGTTTTAACGTTTCCGTGTCCGTTGTCCCGTCAGGATGACCGTGCACCTGCCAAAAGATGTGGGTTTAATAGCAGTGGCATCTCGACAAAGCCAGGGAAGAGGTGAGTTCACCAACATGTCGCCCATGTTTTAATCTCTATAAAGATTTACAAACACGAACAAATAAAACCTCCTCACTCTGTCTCCAGATGTGTAAAACCCTGGCTTTCACTGTTTGTGGTGTCATATGAACGCAGAGACTCTGCAGGTTACAAAGATGTCTGTCTCTGGGAAACTCTGGGAGCTTACTTTTGCTGTTTTGTGGTTGAAAGTTTAATTCCAGCTCTAAAAAACTCTGCTAATGTGTTCTCCTATGACTCTGTCTTTATTTGAAATTTTGTTTAAAACTCCAGCAGCACCGTACAGCTTAGTCGCTCTGGCGTTGAGTAAAACTGAAAACACCAAGTAAAAAAAAAAATGTCCAGAGATTACAGAGGCTCCAGCTGTTGCAGCACCATGTCGGTATCAACCTGTGGGCGGTGACAGAAGCAATTAGATGATGAATATAAGCAGCTGAACTTCTGGAGGGTGACGGTTCTTACCCTCAGGGATGAGGTGAGGAGTTCAGTTATCCAGGATGAGCTCAGAGTTTAGTCTCCAGTTGACCTGATCAGGACTTATTCCAGACTAAAACCAGAAAATGGCTGGATGGATGCTCACATTTATACTTTCTTTTGATTTTTTTCCTCTATTTCTTCATTTGTCTTCCTTGTGAAAATGTAAAAGATGCAGGAGGTTTTACCTGTTCAGTAAATATTATAAAACTACCACATCATTGTAAATTCTCTCTGGGATTAATAAGGTGTTTTTCATTTCCTTTAATTCATTTCAAGTTTATTCTGTTTTTGTGGCACTCCGGTCATGTGTATTATGGGATGTTACAAAGTTCTCCATCGTCTTCGTCATTGTGATGTCAAATCTGATCCACAAATGGCAAAAAAATTCATCTTTTTCTTTTATCTGTTTTGTTTATAACCATTAAATATTTATTCATTTTGACCATGAAATCAAATAAAATCCATATATTTAAACTTTAAAAAAAAACACTTATCCATCCATTTGTTATTTGTGCTTATTCCAATTCATGGGTCATGGGGGGACTGGATCCCATCCCAGCACATACCAGGCTTGAGGCAGAGTACACCCTGAACAGGCCACAGGTCCATCGCAGGACCAAATGTCCCTGAGTTTTATGTGAAAGCTGATGAGCTACAGATGAACTGATCAGACTGTTTTCCTGCTCTTTGCAGGTCGGGGCAGAAATGCCTGGCTCAGTCCTCTGGGATGTGCCATGTTCACTCTGAGGCTCCAGGTCGAGCTCAGCTCCAGGCTTGGACAGAGAATCTCCTTCCTGCAGCATCTTGTTGCTTTAGCTGTTGTGGAGGCTGTTTGCACTCTTCCTGGATACGAGGTATCAGTCCCATCATTTCTCTGGACCAACTCTGTAAATACGAAAAGACTGCTAATAAGACATTCCTATTAGAACAAAGATGAGCTGAAACATGCTCATTCACACACGAAGAAAATCACACTTAAAGCAGGGTATGAATCAGNGATGAGCTGAAACATGCTCATTCACACACAAAGAAAATGTATCTCCATATCTCAGAGTTCATTCAGAGTTTCTTCAGCTCTTTGCCACCAGTGTTNCTCCATATCTCAGAGTTCATTCAGAGTTTTTTCAGCTCTTTGCCACCACCTCCCCAAAGTGTCCTGGTCACAGGTTTGAACAGTAGGTGTACAGGTGGAGGTCAGGAGTACCAGACTGGTCCTATTTTCCCACCAGAGAATGCTGCACATCTCTTCTACTTCCACAAAGTAAATCCACCAGTACAGGCTAATGGAGTGATATCTCAGTGAAACACGGTTTACTGCATCCCCAAACAGAACCAAAACTTCTGAATGATGAAGGACCAGTTTATGTACCCAGCTTGTGTGCCGGGGCTCAGCCTGGTACAACTGTGACCCTGATCATCATCATCAATGCCAGTTTACCTAAAAATAAATGATCTTGGCGTTCTCACAAGGATCCTGGTGCATCCTTGTGAGAATGCAAAGGTAATTTGTTTTGTCAATCAGAAAGCAGCTTTGAGGGAGTCCAGTGCACGCTCATGCCCTGCAACTCACTGGGCCACATTTGTGCACACAGTGGATTGATTATCTCTCATAACGATGATTCTCTGCACACAGATGCTGTGTTGTTAATGCCTCCTCAGGATGTGTGTTTTTACTCGCGATACTACTCACTCTTGTCACATTTGCATGCTCACAACCGTGTATGAAAAATGGCTTTATTCCAGCCATAGAGGAGCATTATTTTTCTTCTTTTCAGACACATCAAACTTTCTGCTCACTCGTTGATCTTTAGATGCTCCTGATTGGACGTTATCATCAATTTAAGGTATCTGAAAGGTTTTACATGAAGTGGCTCCATCATGATTGCTGGATCAAAATAGAGGTCTTTTAGCAACATAGTGATTTTTTTATGATAGAAATGTGATAAATAATGGTGTTATCATAGATTTCTCATTGTGGATCTAACATATAGGGTCTCTGAATAAACACTACATTTTGTGGCTGGATTATAAAGTTCCAGGACAGGATATAAATGCCTGGAAAATGTCTGTAGATAACCGAAAGGATAAACTATCCATCACAATTTTCCCTACAGGGTTACATACTACTGGTCCCAAGAAACTGTTGACACTAAGAGAAAGCGCTCGGGGACACCACTGATCTAGCAGAATTTTCAGGATGAAACGAGACAACAAACCTCAAGCGTTCCCCTAAAATACACCAACTGCTTAGAGAAACTGTTTGTACTGTTTTAAGTAGTTTCAACCAAGATAATTTAAACCATTCAGCCAACAAATTCCCAGCTAGTCCATGAACCTCAAACTGAGCTCTGTAATCAGAAAGGTCGATGTGTGTATTGTTGAACCTTACTGAGTTTTACTTCTGTGGTCAGATCTCCTTACAACCTGGATGTCAGTAAGTTAGATTTTTCTTGTATTTAGTTGAACGTCAGTTCTGTGTTGTAGTGTTTCAACATGTTTTCATTTCCCAGGACATAGACCTGAAGGTGAAGTGGCCCAATGACATCTACTACAGTAACCTGATGAAGCTCGGAGGAGTGCTGGTGACCTCCACCTTTACAGGATCAACCTTTCATCTGCTCATAGGTAACAGATCAGGTTTCACAGCTGCATTAACACACCTGATTCAGGCTCATTGTGATGCTTGTTTCTGTTGCTCAGAATGAGCATCCATCCATCCCAGACAAAGTTTCTCTCTCTTTACAATGAGAGGGAAAAGCCAACCGACCCTCTGAGCAGAACCAGACCCTGGTCAGAACTGGACCAGCTGGGATGAGGGGACAGGAAGAGATGAACATGAAGCTCCAGCACAAAGGAAACTCATTTGTCCACTCTGTGCCTCTTTGTCTCCTCACTTCCTAAAACGTTCCTGCAGGAGGGAGGATGGAGGAGATAGAACCTGTAGTCGAGGATGCTTCCTTATATCCTTTGTGGAAATGTGTTCAGCATCTTCATTGTCTGACTGGGATGCGACACAGAAAAGATGCTGCTGGTAGAAAAGTGTTTCAATCATCAACAGTTCAACTAAGCTGCCAGCCAAGGAGGAAAAATACTGCAGCTGAGATTTACCCCTCAGACAACCTCATGGGTGGACCTGACTGTCCTGTAGTGCCACTTTGTACCACTAGAAGGGATATGAGCTGTTGTCCAATCTGCCATCAGAAGAGGAAAAAGCACCTCTTGAGGCTCCTGGTTGGAGCACATCTCCCCCACCTTCCTCCTCCAACACAGAAACCATATCCAGCATCAGCAAGATGAAATTATGAACAAAGATGTGACAGGAGAAAATACTTGGGTCAGTAAAGGACTAAAATATCTGTTTCTTCTGGTCGATAAGAGAAGAGCTGGTCCGTTAACGTGACTGCAGCCTCTTTCAGTTGATACCACGATGCCAGCTCTGTGTGTATGTGGTGCCGAGCTACCTCTATATGGTGTTTGTGAACCACCAAAAGGTATTTTCACACAAACCTGTGAACTGGACCTGTATCTCCGTGTGACTGGATTTTAGGTTGCGGCTTCAACGTGACGAACAGCAACCCGACGGTGTGCATCAATGACCTGATCCAGCAGTACAACAGACACAACGGCTGCAACCTTCAAGAGCTCAGCTGCTCCCAGCTCATCGCTCGGACCGTCACCTGCCTGGACGGCCTCATCAGCAGCTTCCAACATGGAGGCCCAGCCGCCATCCTGCCCACATACTATAAGAGATGGCTGCACAGGTGTGTACGTCAGACTTAATGCAGGAGTGCAGGTCATCTCTATAAAATGATTTCTGTAGTTTTTTTTTGTTTAATCTGGGAGATGAATGAATCAACATGTTCAAATATTTAATTTGTCATTGTGGTTTATTTCAAGATCTGGAGTAGATTAACAGTTTTCTTCCTAAATAACCTTTAACACAGTTGTCCAGAGGGCAGCATGAGATCCTACATTACTAGGAAGCAGCAATCCTTACATGTAGCTTACCAAAACGACAGGGAGAAACTCAGCTGAAAGACTTTACCAAGCGCTGGCATCCAAAGCAAACACAGTTAAATAAATCAAGAAGGTCCTGCTAGTTTCCATGGAGACTAAGGGGGTCTGTAGTGAAGTATTAACTCTTGCTATCATAGACTATCTTGGGCTTCACTTCTTTCTGGATCCTCATGGTGTTTCTAAGATGAATGTGGGGGCTACCCCAGGAATCTCCTGACTCTGACCATTGATGGAGGTGTCCATCATCATCATCATCAGGTGATGGCTTCCTGAGATATTTACCTGTGTAACACCTCTGTTAAAACACCTGGAAAACGGCTCAGGTTCACTTTTTATTTCTACGGTAGCACAGTTCCTCATCAGACATTACTTAAATCACTCCTAGGACTACCTCACTCATTCCAAGGAATACTTTATTCATTCAAATAGCTATTTTACCAATTCGTTGGACTACTTTACTAATTCTAAGGGTTACTTTACTTATTCCTAAAACAACTATACTAATTCCTAGGACCACTATACTAATTTCAGAGACTACTTGACTCATTCCTGTAATTACTTTACTAATTTATAGATTAATTGGGCTGCTATACTTCGGTTTTCACTGAAAGTAATGTGGTTTTCTTTTAGGACAACATATCTATTTACATTTTCTACTGTGTTCCAGGTGACACAAGGTTTACTCTGACAGTAACACATTTCTTCATCCTGATACTTCAGTAATAATCTTACAAGTCTCAGCTTTCTTTTGAGAGGGAGATTATGTACAACCCTTGTAGTTGTGAAGATATTTGTTTTGGGTTTGTCATTTTAGACAGAAAAAATAAAGCTTGTCATGAAGAGGTTAACCAGCTAATAACTGAGATGATAACCTGTAATATTAGAGTCATACCTCCAAAACACTGATGCTGAAATTTAGCTTTTTCACTTTAAAGCACAAACCTGTTATAACAAGCTAGCAGTCTAATTCAGTGGTCGGCAACTGGTGGCTCGTGGGCCAAAACTGGCCCACTGCCAATTATATCTGGCCGAAAAGATAGAGAAAAAAACAGATTACAAGAGTTATGTTTCAGTTAAAGAGACATGATGCTGTTTACAGGGCTGTTTAAAGAACAGCGTGGCCTCTGTGAGAATGGTCGGGCTGGAGAGAAGGAGACGCTCAGCGCAGGGGGGAATGTCGGAGCAGAGGAAGTCGCTGTGACAAACTTCCTGTTTAGCGCTAATGTTTCGCTACAAGCTTTAGCAATAAACACCACACAGCTCTTCTAGTTCCGGCACATGTCTGCTTCACCACTGCTGGGTGAACATAGCTGATGCTTCACCCAGGAGTAATCGCCTCCCGACTTTGGTTGGAGGTGGAAGCAGGAAAGTTTAGCAGCTGTTTCTGTGAGAGTTCTCCCCAATAGTAGGGCCAACAGACCAGAGCAGCACGGTTACTAAACCATCAAAGAAATGTTGCTTCAAGAGCAAAAAGACCAGATGGGAAAACAAGGAAGCCTCCCTAGGTTCAATCCCAACATATCCCTGACCCACTTTCTCATCTACTTGCTGAACCATAAAGGACACTCGAGCCCACAGAATGTTAAAAATATAAGAAAGTAAAAACACGTGTGTATGGAGCACACACATTATACAAATAACATCTCACACGTGTTTTTATTAGGGGTGGGACTTTAACGTGTAAATTACAATTAAGTACCGCAAAAAGAAAAACTCAACACATGTAATCACAGTTTGCGTTCCAAACAACGCGGAACGTTTGTCAGAGCACAGTTTCCCGTATTATTACAGCGTCAGAACTTTAACGCTAGTTTTAGTGAGTTTTCAGACCCCTCTAGTGATTCTATTTTTAGAAAGCGAGTAGCAACAAATCCAGAGACTTTCTGGTGATATCGGTGAGGTGAAAGCATGTAGCGTTTACTTTTACCTGCTCTAATTGAACAATGATTCTCAGGATGAAGATACAGCTGCCAAAAGTGATTGTGTTTGTGTTGGAACTGGAATCATTTGGAAGTTTGCGACTCATAAAAGCTTCACAAGGCTTTAAAGGGGGGTCTGTGAACAAACATGTTGCATCCAGAAGAAATCTTCCTGTATTTATTTATTTGTTTATTTTAACTTAAACACACCTAACTTGAATTTCTGATCGTGTGTGAAGGACAGGGGTTGAGGAGTGGGAATAAGCCACCATGTCAGTGTTGGTTAGGGGGATTAGGGTCAGTGCTGAAGAGTTTTATTAAGTTTGTGGAAGGTGATGATTAGTTTCTTATGCTGATTTCTGCTTTTCTCAGTGGGACTCACGTACGTCTCTGGAGTGAGGAGGGACCAGAGGCTCAGGTGGTGGGTATAGATGACAACGGCTTCCTTCAAGTACACAGCAAAGAGCAAGGCCTGGTCTCAGTGGAGCCAGATGGAAACTCGTTTGATATGCTGAAGAACCTGGTGGTCATCAAGCAGCCAAAGTAGGACCAAATTTTGAACAAGGAGGGACATCAGGGGGTAACCATGGCGACGTTGTGAGACTGACGGTGGTCATAACTGGAGTGACAGGCAGCTACAGGTGGCCCGGCTCTGATGGGACACATGTCTAACATCTGATTGGTTCCTGGTGATTTTCCACCAAATGAAGCAACTATCCCACAATTTGTTCTAAATAAATGTTCCGTAAACGTGAATCTGATCTGGTTGCATGGTTCCAGTGACCACCACCGCTGGACTGAAGGAACTTGAAGCTAAAAAGCTAAATAAAGGTTTCCAGAGAATCGTGTTACTCTTGTGTTTAATCTCAACAGCTCCTGGACCAGTCTTTTGTTCTTTGATTGTTTTAGAAAAAAAGAACAACCTGATTTTTTTTCTTTTTGTTTCCTAAACTAGAAAGAAAAGTCAGATAATAAAATCTTATTTTTTTCCTGATTTGTGGTCAGAAATATTAAAAGTAACATAAAGTCACATGACCAAGAACTCTGCTCCGTGTATGTGTTCTCTACACATCTACATCTGATCATCATGATAAATCTATCCAGAATCAATATTTCCTGATTTTGTTTCACATGTGCATTAAGAAAATAAAAAAACAATGTGGTGTGGAGAGAAAGTTTTAGTTTCCACCTGTATCCATGGATACCGATCAGCTGGCTTGATGGTTTCTGGTTGGACAGTTTCCTCCATCAGTGGATGCTCGCTGCACCCAGTTGACTGTTTAACTCTGATATACAGTATAGCTGATAGCAGTTCAATATTTGATTTTTTATTTAGAAAACAGGAAAAACAAAGTGGTTTTTCTATTTGTTCTTGTTTTTTTTTATTTCAAAAGAAAAAAACTGCCTGAAAAACAGACCTCATTCCTCATTTCCTTGGTACATCTCTTTCAGTGATGCTGCTCTCCAATGATGTATGTTTTACACCGAGTCAGACAGTTCCTGGTAGATTAGACGGATCCAGTTGGACAGGCCCCACATAGATCAGATGGTTCTCAAAGGAACTGTTCCAGGTAGATCTGATCTGCTCACCTGAGGACTGGATGATTGTGGCTGAAAGGAAGGACTTTTTTTTTTTTAAATCCCTGTCAGGTACATTTACCTCCTCAGTAGAAGCTGAAGTAGACTGGTGACCTCTGATCTTCAGAGATTATTCGACACATTGATGCTTCAGATGGTTTCTGACGTTTCTTTAAATTTTCCAGTCGGTATCTAGTGTTGAGCTGAAAAGATTTAAAGCAACTTTGCTTGTTTAAACATTTATAAATTAAAAAAAAAATCAGAGGATGAATAAGTTTGTTAATATTGGAATCCTGTTATTTTTATGTCTCTAAATTAAATAAATAAGGATTATAGATGTGACATTTGTTTTTCATAGTATTTCAATGTATTTTCAGACATTTGTTTACCTTGTTGATCAGTGAAAGTCTGGTTGAGACATTATTTTTATTTTGTTCCTGACATTTTAACAACAGAATCAGTCATTTTAAGCCTTCTGTTACTGGTTTAATAAACCAGATTAATCCAGTCTGCCGCAAACTTAACCAGACTGCTTGGTGATTTGAACCCTTTTGTCTCGTAGAAAACCTGACCATGCTGTGGGTCAAACCCGTACCCACTGCTACAGTTTCACAATAACCCATAAGTGGGTCAGTCCATATTCAACCCAGCACTGGGACAGCAAAATAAGTCAAACTGGTTTCATTCTAACCCAACAGGTTTTACAGTCCAAGACAAAACCCAAACAGTCCAAGTCTCAAATCTCCAGAAGACTCATCATTTCTTTCCTCCAGATTTTCTCTGGTTTTCTTTTCATCCATCGTTCCCCCAGCGCTGACCAGTTTCACATTCCTTGCTGATGGAAAACCTTCCTACATCATGATGCTGCCACCACCGTGCTTCACAGTGGAGATGATGGCTGTCTTTCCAAGAAGTTCTCATGTGAACTGCACACAGTTCACATCAGAGATCAGATTATCTCTTCATGTCAGATAATTAAATAAATAAACAAAAGTCTGTTTTTGCACCATGTTCGGTTCAGAGTAGTTTTAGAGTTTCAGATCATGTTGTAGATGTTCTGTAGTAAGGCTGAATCTATCAAAGAGAAGGGACCCTCTGGTCACCTCTCGTTTGTGATGATGATGGATGTGCTGCTGTAATGTTGGCTCTCCGTGTGGCTCTGAGGGGATGATCTGGATCCGGGATGGTTACCTTGGTAACTGCAGCTGTCTGTTAAATGACTCCGTGGAGAAAAAGGGTTGATTTCCATTGACTCGTGTTTTCCTAACACCTGATGAAAGTTAAAAGTCGTGTATGGAGCTTGTTGTGGGGTTCCCATGCCTGCTGCCACACCAGTTAACATTTTCCCATCCTCCTCAGCAGACCCGTGTTCCTGCTGACGACCATCATATCTGCAGGGAGACTCCATCAGACCGAGCCTCCTCCTCCTCCTCCTCAGCAGCGAGCCGTTCTGCTCACCTTCGTCAGCACCACCAAACAGGGAGCAGACAAGGGTCTGATCACCTTGAAGTCCGTCATCCGCTTCTGTTTTAGGCCTCATGTCCTGGATTAACAGCGCTGTTTTCTTGATGGGAGAAGGTCGGATGTCCTGACAAAGCTCCGCTGGTTTACCGTGGACCAGCCTGTAGCGATCATCTTCCTTTCTGGTAAAAGGTCGATTTCTGCCACTGGGACAATCATCTGAGTTCCTGTGTTCAGCTGTCAGTCCAGGTCCAGGTCCTGATGAGNATCATCTGAGTTCCTGTGTTCAGCTGTCACTCCAGGTCCTGATGAGAAAAAAAAAATTAGATTTACATCAGAACTGAGATTTTATCTGATTTCTACCAGCATGTTAAAGCCACCACCTCCAGAGAGCTATTTGGACGTTCCTGACGGGTGAGTCCAGGAAATGTTTAATGGGTGGCCAGGATAAGACATGAGTGGTCAATCAATAACTATCACTAACCGTAATGTCCACCAGGATCCCGGTTAACTTTGGTTAAAATCAGTGCGTGAAATCCAAGGATTCTTGGGCATCTTGAAAGCCTTAAATAACAGCTTTGAGTCCATTTTAATGTAAAAACCAAAACTTTTAATGGTTTGTTTTTACATAACTTCTAATTCAAGCAAAGCTTTTTTGTGATTTAAGATTTTAATTGTTTCACAACAAACAAAATAAAAGTTAAAACATAAAAAACAGCCAGAATAATAATATAAACGTTTCAAAGTGGGCTGCAGGTTTTACAAACCTCCTCATGGGGGACAGAAAACAGTCACAATATACAAAGAAAAACAGTACGTTACCAGTGTTTCACACAATGTTTATGGCATTCGACTGTCCCAGTGTTGCAGGAGAGAAAGCAGTCCCAGCATTTCTATGTTGTTATTTAGCTTGGCCAGCATGTGTTCATATGACGCTATTTCCAGCATTAAATTCCAGCCAGTTTTTAATGTCTGGAGCTAAAGAGTTCTTCCACAGTCTGAGGAAGACTCTGGCAGCCGTGACCACTACGGCCTGTGTCACTGGGCTTCGGTGTTTTAATACATTAGTGCTGTCTGATCACCCAGTAAGCATAGTCTTGGTGACACGGGTATGACCCTACCCAGCCACTTTCCAATGTGATGTAGTACTATTTTCCAGAATGGGAAATGTATTTACATTCCCAGATTGCATGTGTAAAAGTTCCTGGTTCAGTTTAACATTTCCAGCATAAATTATTGGGAAGTAGATCCACTCTATAAACCTTGGTTGGAGTAAAATAAAACCTAAGCATCTTATAAACAATAAATCTGCCTGTTATATTGCCGCTGTCTTATTTATGTGTGTTTAAGCCGAGACGCCTCAAATTTTCGCTATGCTTGCATAAAGACAATAAAGATCTTGAGTCTTGAATCTATTGTGTCAGCTAGAAAAATGTGAATCTTGTGTACTCGTAGAGTAAATACCAAGCAAAAAATTTCTTGTAGAACTTTAGACCAAAACTGGCAAGATATCAGTCATTTAGGTTCAAAGACGCCATTTTTTTATGTATTAACTTTGAACGTTTTTCCAGATTAATCTCACATTATTTAAAACATGTGTTACAAGTTAATGAAATATTGATCTTTTATCGGCTGGACGACCCTGAAACAGGAAGTTCTTATAACTCCCACATTCAACCAGTTTCTTCCTAATGGAATAAGTTGGATGTCAATCTCATCCTAAACACATCTTCATGTCGATATTAGCCCCGCCCACTGGTGACAGGAAGTCGTGTTTTACTCATGAACTTATTTTCTAGTTATAATGTGGTCAGTGAGCAGAAAACAAGTTGATAATGATTTATATAAATTGTTTTTTTTTWAATGTATGTTTATGGAGAGAAAATTCAAACAGTATCATTGTGTTTTTGTGTGTGCGTGTTTGTGTATGTGTATGTGTGTGTGTGCATGTGCGTGCAATACGTGATTTGTTAACTATAAACGAATTTGTGTGCAACTTTAGGTAGTTGTATGTGTAACACGTGGTTTGTAAAATGTAAAAACCATTTTGTTGTGAACTTTAGGTATTTGCAAATGTTCCAATGCACGTGCAATATCAAGAAATTATGCACACAAAGGAGTTTACACATGCACAATTTAGAAAAGTGCACAAATATTTTACACTTTTTTTTACTTTTAACCTCATTATTCTAATAGTTTCTTGTTTAAAAAGACTTCTGAGCATACAAATCGTTACATACATGTACACAGATTTTTAAGGGTCCCCATCAGACATTCATACATTCATACATACATACATTCATACATACAGACATTTGTACATTCATATTAACATCCACATACACAACGAAGGCTTTTAAAAACTAATTAAATCCAGTTTTTATTAATAATTTGAGAGTGTGACTGACAAAACAAGAAACACTAAAAACCACTGACTGTCTTGAATCTTTCTTCTGTTGTTTCTGGAAATCATTTCAGAATCTAACCGCAGAAAATGTATTTAATAACTTTGATTATCAGAAATCTGTAGCAGGTTAATCTGCTCACACCTGAAACACATCAGCTTATTGATTTATAAGTTCACGTACTGGTCTCATCATTTTTATGTTTTTCTTAGTCTCCTGCTTTGGCTGCAACAGCTGTGTAATAAAATAAAATAAACTATGTATGGAATAAAAGAAGGGATACAACAACATGAATTATTTATTATATATAATTCCTGTTCTTAGAACGTCTCACCTGATATGAAACCTTGAAGTGAACCGACAGCATTTAAAATGAATTAAAACATCCATTTTATTTACGTTATACTTTCTTTTTATATTTCCACTTCTTCTTTTTTCTACATTTATTCTTTTTCTGCTGATTTATTCTACTTCTTTTTTGTTATTATTATTATTCCACTGTTTCCGCTCTTAGCTGGAAACAGCTCACCTTTCCCTTTGAGAATCACCTGGAAAATCTCTAGATCTCAGCAGACTGATGGATTTTAGTGTGTGGCTGGTCAGTGATAAACTGACCTGATTATCTCAGAAAGTCCTGATTTTCAGCTTCTTTTCCTGACTCTTCAGAGCGTACCTGTACGTCTGTTGGATGCTGCTGTCCATCCAGCAGGTCCTTTTCCGTACAGGAAGCCAAAGATCCGTTGGGACAGCTGAGACGGTGTTACTGAATGAGGATGATGAGGATCCGTATGAGGGTGACTGTAGGGGTATTGAAGGGTCAGACTGTAAGCAGGACTGCAGGACACCCGACTTGCTTCAGGAATCAAGGGGGAGTTGTTTTCCCTGCAGGATGCCATCAGGTGCATGGATCTGTCCTTTCCCAGCCCCTTCCACGGGGAAAATTTGGAATGATCTGGGTGGAAAAGGCTGGACTCCTCCTGCTGCCATCAACAAACACAAAACAGCTGCTGTAAGACCACATTAGACATTCGTAAAGATATCAAGTATGACCTTGTCATTTACACACAAAATGAACTGTAACGGGATTATTAAAAAAAAAGATGTTTCCTGATGTCAGTCATTAA
Organism: Melanotaenia duboulayi; assembly: GCA_026261665.1. Lineage (NCBI taxonomy): Eukaryota > Metazoa > Chordata > Actinopteri > Atheriniformes > Melanotaeniidae > Melanotaenia > Melanotaenia duboulayi. The sequence goes on along the minus strand of CM047989.1, from coordinate 28,619,534 downwards.
AAAAACATATAAATTATTTCTACAATTCAGAGCCGTTTGAGTCCTCGTGACATTATAGGTCGAGCTTATTTAAAAATATCTTCATATTTAATTTATAAAATCATTAATTAATTAATTATAAGACCAATTCTGCCATAAAACAGAACAACATGTAAAAAGGTTGAATTAATTTAATTTAAAATAATTCATCTGATTTTATTGCAAACTGATGTTTTATTTCATCATTTTATTATTACTTAGAATTTACAACTTAGATTTTAAGTAATAAAAATTAAAAAGTTATAAACTTTTATTGTTGTTGTTTAGTTTTATATGTCAGGTTTTTAAATTAATTTTACTTTATGTTAATATTACATTTTGGACATTTGTTTAAATCCACAATAACTAGCCCTTCAGTT
>CM047989.1:28571162-28583056 GCA_026261665.1 Melanotaenia duboulayi | reverse complement strand
TTAAATTTTAGTTGAATCAATATCGCTGCTGTAGATGATGGGATTGTGAAAATCTTCACAATTTCACGTTGAGGAAAATTTTCTACCTTTTTTACTCAGGTTAGTGAGCCTCTGTCCGTCTTGATTCTGGCTCTCTTAAATGCTCCTTTTATACCCAGTCATATTACTGACTTGTTGCTAGTTAATCTAATTAGTTGTCAAATTCTCTTCCAGTTGTTTTTGATTTGCACCAGTTACTTTTCCAACCGTTTCATGCCTCTATTCCAAATTTTTACAGACATGTTGCTGCTATCAGATTTAAAATTGTATCGCTCTATATGACAACACCACGTTAATAACATCTGTTCTCTGTTCATAGAGGGTGATGCCTACCAGCTTCTTCTTGTTGATGCGCTTCTTCTTACGTGTGGATGGAGTGATGATAAGAATAAACGACACTCGACTGTATCACGAGGCAAGCGGACTTTTCGCAGAAGTCTCTGAGATGGACCAAAACACAACATCCTCCCTGATGGCAGTGATAATAATAACTCTGCTTTTGTTTCCAGGCTGGGAAGGATTACTTGCTCCGAGAGTTCAGCACAAGGGAAAGCAAAGTAACAGAACTGAAGGTGAGCTGGAAAACGTGTACTGGAACAGAGCAGTCTAAAGAACATCCAGCAGTCTCTTGACCAAAAAAACACGATTTAAGTGAAAAACAAACATTTAACCCTTAAAGGTTTTGTGAGGATAGAAGGTAAATAGTAGCATAAAAACTTGTAAATGAGGAAAAAGTGTAAATATGTAAATAATTTCTGTTGTGTCTTTGTTTCAATGGCAGTCATTTTTACTCCTGAAATTGAACATTATCATGGAAATCTTGCGGAGTTGAGAGTAAATGATATGATGTGAGCGGTGCTGGTGAATGATTGAGGTTCCATGTGGTTCTCCCGTCCAGAGCGTTCCCGCAGCCCTGTACACTGATCCCAATGAGATCGCACAGCATCTAACCCTGAAGCTGACACAGTGTGAGAAGCTGGAACTTCCTGCAATGCCGCCTCAAACGGTTCCTGGTGAAGTCATTCAATGACCACAACACCATCAGCTCCACCATCACGCTACACGGTGACAACAGGAGAAGTAGTCTTACATCACTAACCAGTAATTCATACATCTTTTCAAAGAAGTTTCTACCAAACAGTTTTCCATGTTTCTGTTCGAGGGCGGCAGCATGGCTTCAGCGACAGGACACCCACCCGTCCTCCCCCATGTTTCTGTTGTATGTTGAATGAGTCTCTTATAAGGTACACACATTACCTTTTTATGAAGTCCATCTCGTCTAAAACAAGATGTAAATGTGACACTCGGTGAAACGTGTGTGAACATAAACCATGTTGCTAAATAAAATGTGTTTGTGTAAAGACGCGTGAGCTAAATTCTTCCTTTCTTCAGTTCATCATCCCGGGATTCATTTTCTTTACAGTCTCATTTATCTTGATAGATATTTATAAACCACCGTGTACCTTTTGTAAATGGACATTCACATTTTTAACAAACATATCTGAAACAGGCAGATCATCTAAAACATTAAAACCACCAACAGAAAACTGCCATTTTCTGCTGGTTAGCTGTTGTATCTCAGAGCACCCTCACACTCATACCCATGACAAATAAAATCCAGGGCATCTATAAATTTAGATTTATTTGAACTGTGTCCATGTGTTGAGATGACTTTGTGAATTAACATTGTATAAATGAAGTTGAATTGAATCTGACCTGATCAGTAAAGTTATTAATAATAACAGATTTTTTTTCTTGTGCCCGACCAAAATGAGCTGTTATAGGGATGGGTATGTCAGTACGACACTTTCTGTCAGTCAAAATATGAGATTAAATACTTGATACTGGTGCAAAATTTGTTTTGAGTTATAAGACATTAAAATTACATGTAAAAAAAACAGCCATAGTGTTTTCCTTTCTTCTATGTCACATGAATACTGTAGCCTACCAAATACCAAATGATAGTGTTAGTGAAAATGATAGCTGGAACTGGATAGCATTATGTTCTTTCAGTGAAAGAAATTTTATTAAATTTATATAAATCTGAAGTCTAATTATTTTTTATTAGTATTTAAAATGTATTTTTATCTTATTCACTCTGATATATTTTATAATGATATTTGTAGCACTTTTGTGTATTAATGTGCATTAGTTTTATTCATAGTTTATGTTCACCTTGCAATAAAGAATTTAATACCTAGGCTACTGTACAATCGTGTGATTTTCCTGTGTCGATGAAGAGAATCTCTAAAACTAATTTAAAACATGTTAATCTTGCCCTTCTTACACTATTATAATATAATACCGTACAATATAATATAATGTATTTTTAACAGTTTTTCATTTAATCACATCAGGATCTTTGTTGAACATGATTTCTTTCAGTACTAGCCTTAATTTTTCATTAAATTGAACTTAATTTGGAACTTCGATGAAAATGGGACGTGAGATTCCGAATCTTCTTTTTGTCATTGAATGCAGCAGCACGGTGACCAATCAGCTTTCTCTGTTTAAGAAACCTGACCAATCAGAGGCCTCGTGTCAAACTGAGCAGGATTATTCAACATGGAGGTAACAGTTGAAAAGCTGGAAGCGATGGTAAGAAGAGCGGGTTGTTTTCTATCTGACGGATTTTTGCTCATTTCGGACTTAAAACACACACAGAGAGACTCAGGAGATTATTAATTACCACTGCTTCTACTCTGGGGGGTTTCATTTGTGCTTATAGGGAGCGGAAACTTGGTGTGTGTTTCCTGATGAATGAGCTTAGAAAGTTCAGGGTCACGATGTGGTTTTGCCGTGTTGTGTTTTAAGGATTCATTGCAACAGTTAACGAGGAAAACATTTCGCACTTTATTCAGCTTAACAAAATGAAAGGAACACACGTCGTTCCAACCCCATTCATTTCCTCTCCAACCCCTTTCACCTTAAAAGCAGGTAAACAGATTAACACCACATCTCCCCTCTTTTAGAAATTCTGTTTACCAACGTTAACATTCTTCCCATTTCTTACTTAGAATTACTTTGTTAAAAAAACATATTTCAGTTAATTACTTCATCACTTCAGTCTTACTGGCTTGTATACCACTTTTCCAAACCTGGTTCTGGTGGGATCGAGTGTAATACTTGAGACCTTTCTGGACTCCCTTCTGGAGGTCTATGAGCCATTGGACTAGGTGCTGCTGCGGCTCCAACCGGCTGTAAAGGCATGTTTATTGTCTCTCTGTGGGACGTAGATTGAGTCAGGGGAACAAGATGCCGTTCAGAACTTTGTGGTCTGAACACGTCCTGGATGTCAAACAAATCACAGGGTTGGGCCGAGGATCTGAACACCTGCTCTGTGTTAACAGGTGAACCTGTTTACCTGTCTGCGCTCTCCTCTAGAGATGGAGATAAAGCATGGAGGAACCATTTAGTCAGAGAAGCAGGTCAGAAGCAGAGCCATTGATCCACAGAGGCTGCTGCACACACTCACCTCATACCACCCATCACACCAGAGGCCGAGCTAGAATTTTATAGATGGGGGTGTGAGGAGGCTGTTTTCATTGGCCCTCTTGGTTCTTGCTGTTTGTCAGCTAATCATCATCCAGTGTGCTGTCAGATCTTCAGACAGCGTGATCAACCCTTAGCTGGTTCTCAGCTGTGGGTTTTTAACTGCCTTCTGCATTTTTAAGGCTCTGACATCGATTTGACCAATTCAGTCCAACTGCCTAACTTAATAAAGAAGTGTCATATTTTAGTGCTATGGCTCAGGTAGTGTATAAAGTCCTCGCTTCAGAAGCAGTAGTTTCACTTGTTGGCAGAAGGAAGTGTGCTGTTTTTTTTTACTGGTTTTACCTGTCTTAACAGTTCCTGAAGTCCGAGGCTGACCTGGACTACATCGAGAGGAGGCTGAAGCTGGAATTCATCAACAGCGCTGCAGAGAACGGCTCTTCTTCTGAGGTGATCCGTTATCTGACACCACAGCTCAGATTATAACTTTTAATTTCTACTTCCTGGACTGTGGGCTGCAGCTTTCCTTCAGACTGCTCGTGCTGCCAAAATACTCGCCCATAATGTACTTCTGTCAAAGATAGACTGGATCCCTGACTGACTGGATCCCAGACTATTTGAGTATCTTTTACTGTTTAGACACAATCACGATTTATGTTTTATGTAATTTCAGTAATTTCCCTCAGAGTTCCCCTTCTGGATGATATTCAATTTGCTCATCAAAGTTACTCAGAACATTTAGACAAACTTCTTTCCCACATTTTCTACGTACATGAATTATACATAAAATGTAGACATTTTTCTCCTTTTTGGACCCATCAGTGCTATAGGTCTTACAGATCACCTGCAGAGAACATCCACATCTGGCTCCATGAACTTCCATTCAGGTTTTTCTCCTCAAGTCAGGAATAGAAGGGTTTTTTTTTTAGACCTGCCATAAAAACTACACAGATTACAGTAAAATCATAAAGAATACATCTGTGTTTAACAGACCCTCCTGTCACTCATAATTCAGGAATTCGTACAAATTAACTTCTTGTTGTGAAACAGTGACTCTCTGTTTGAGGGGTACACGAGTCTGAAATCAACTGAAATCCGAGCCTTTGTCACCTTCTGAGCGTCTCTGAGGGGAGAGAGAAGACACCGTCATCATAGCAACATTAACAATCAGACTCAGTTCTGTGTGTCTTATTGGAGTCACACACACGTCCCATATACAATCACACATAGTGTTACAGAGCACCCAACTCCTGAAGCTGGACATGGGAACGTGCAACAGGCTGATCATGGATGTTTCCCTGCAGGAGAACGTGGCAGTGATGCTGGAAAACCTGAAGGCAATCAAGTCCAAACACTCGATGCTGTGTTCTGAGGCGAGGGCGATTCAAGCTGCACAGAAGGAGTCCATGGAGTCCATCAGGCACAACGTCAGGAGCGTCATGGAGCTGATCAGAGTCTGCCATCAGACTTCTGATTTAGAGGTAGCAGTATTTTTGATTCCCACCTCATGAACACACTCAGCTGAGTGAAAAAATAAAAAAATCAAAAATGTTTGTTTTTTCCTGCAGGATATATAAAATTCACATTTTTACTGTTATACTATTGATGATGGGACAGAGCGGGAAGGTCTGATCCCAGGTCTTCTATTCAAAACTGAAACGTGTTTGTTTGCGACCGTGGTGTAAGTCACTCATATAGGAAAAACATAGCAGCTGTCGCTCAGGAACAAAATGGAGTGATTTGTCTGTAAAGGGTCCTGAGATGAAATCAGTGTTCTGTTCTATTCTACAGTCATTTAATAAACTTTTAGCAGAACCTTTTCTCCAAAGCGACCTACATCTGAAGGTGGTTAGGCAGTAGCGTTAAGGGTCTTGCCTAAGGACCCAACTGGAAGGTGTTAATATTTGTACCCGCATGGGAGCGGATGCCCAGCCAACTGAACTATCCAGCCAGAAAATATTTAGCTCATTTAAAATAATTAAATAAATAAAAAGCCCCAATCTCTATTTTCTAGCTCTGTAAACTTTGTCCTGATCTTTTCCAGGTTGTTTCCCTGACGGAGGTGGAGCAGGAGTCTGCAGCGCTGCTGGGTTCAGAGGTAAAACGCCTTCATTCCTCCAGATCATCTGCCAGCTTTTTCCAGCTATAACCAGTTCAGCTTCAGGTTACTGGAGGTAGATTTAACATACAGCCAGACAGGCGATTAACATTAGGACACACAACACAGACAAAACCTAAAACAGCAATCTACTAAAACATGTTAAAAAATTTTATTCATGTGCTCCAGATACTTAAATCAGGACATGTAGGAGAGAAAAGATCAACCAGTGCTCATTTAAAATGAATAACCTCTTGAATTAAACCAAAATGAGAGAATATTCAGGAATTAATAAATGACTCAGTGAGCAGAATGTAGCCACGTGTCGAGTTCAGTGATGGCAGCAGTAAAATAAAACAAACTAAAAACACATCTACTTAGCTGGAGGTGAGACTCCTGAGGGCCACGTCTGTTCTCATTTTCAGTTCAGGATAAAGAACGAAGGTGAGATGATGCACCCTGGTGGTGAACCTGTGGTAGTGCATCTCATGTCAGGATATGTTCAGCCTCACTTGGATACTGTTAGACACAAACCTGCTGATGGTGGCGTCCTCTATTCCTGGGTGAGGCCTGTATGCAGACTGTAGGACACCTAATGTATTTATCCAGCCTCAGTATCTTAGACCTGATCAGTTTCTTCAACATTTTTATTCAACTGAAAGCCAGGACATTTAGTCTAAAGCTGGATTTAGGGATTTTAGGGACAAAAAAGGTCACACATGTTGATTTTACAGTGAAACACACACTAGATTGTTTTACACTTGATTTAAAAGACCACATAATTATCAGGGCTTTGATGTTTTTGTTTACTTTAGAATAAAATGTCTAACCACCTTCCTTCAGATGAATGCTGATCTACTGATCCTTTATTTTTTTTTATTCCTAAATTTAATTCGGTGACTGTGATGAAACCTAAAATGTTTGTGCTGCAGATGTTGAAGTTTTCAAATTCGCCCAGACAGAGTGAAGATTGAAGTCTGTTGTTTCCTCACTGTGTTGCANTGCTGCAGATGTTGAAGTTTTCAAATTCGACAGAGTGAAGATTGAAGTCTGTTGCTTAGAGGATGTGAAGAATTGCCCACCATGTCCCGCTTATGCAGCGTTCTTCTACGAACAATCGGCTCCAGGAGCTCCAGATCAGTCCCCAGAACAGAACCAGAACTGCTGGATCAGCTTATTCAGTCTCTTTTAGTCTCTGGTTCAGACAGATGCTGCAAAGCAGATTGAACCCTTCACAACAAACTGATATGAAACAATGAAAGATGTCAGCTTCCCCCACAAGTAGAGTCTGCTCTGTGCTTCCTTCTATCTAAACGCTTATGTGTTGCATTTCCAGTCCAGTCTTGTTATCCCGCGTACTTCTGTCAGGATGTAAGCAGTGCTTTGTTTACTCCTGTTCCTCCTGAAGTCAACGGCAGGTAGATGATGGCGTCTTCAACCCCAAGAACATTATGACAAGCAAACTGTAATGCATGCTGGAAGTTGTACCCTTGTTTATTAAGAGTCTCTGCAGGACTTTGGTGTGAGGTGTTAGGGCGACTGGTCTGTAGTCATTTGGTTGGCATTTTTTTTAGGTAGTGGAACAAGGCTGGATGTTTTCTACAGCACAGGAACTCTTATAACTTGGACTGGGGTTGAAATGGGTATTCACCGATCCACTTTTTTCACTACTGATACCGATATCCGAGATTTAGTATCAGCTGATTCAATACAGAAAAACAGCTGAATTACCGAACAAATGGTGTCTCACTGTGTGGAAAGGACTGAGATCTTTCTTTTGTGTGTGGCAACATCTGACTTGGCTTTAAAATTTCCTTTCCTGTTTTTAAAAACAAATATAAATGTACTGAATTACTTATTTATCTAACAACTATACTTGGTTGTATAAAGGAAGTTAAGGCTTGGATGTCCTTTAATTTTCTTCATTTTAATGACAGAAAGACTGAGGTGTTGCTGTTTGGGCCCAGTGATGCATTTAAGGGACCAGCTGACCTGGGGTTGTTGACAGATTATTTGAAGCCGACAGCCTTCTTTGGGGTGCGCTTGGATGGTAATCTTAGACTTGACTCACAAGTAAGCTCGGTGGTCAAGTCTAGTTTCTTTTAGCTAAGACAACTGTCAAAGGTGAAACGATTTCTTTCTCAGCATCATCTTCAGATTTTAATCCATGCTTTTATTTTTAATGGCTTGGACTACTGTAACACACTCTATGCTGGGCTCAGTCAGAGGTGGAGGCAGAGGACATCTCAGTATGTTCTGATGTGGAGGGACATGAGGCTGTGGGACGGTCCATGACTGAGCTGCAGGGTCACAGAGTGGAGGTGTGACAGGAAAGCCATGGGCTCATTGGGGGGGTGAACTGAACCTATTGAAGAACATGTTCAGCTCATTAGCTCTGTCCCAGACCTCTATTAGTCTAACTTTGGTCTTGTTCTGTAGTCCTTGCATTTCTTAATGTTTGGTTTGAGTTTTTGTGTTGTCTTCAATAACTCCGTGTCTCCCTCCCTGAAGGTTTTCTTTTTGATGTTTAGCAGCTTTTTCAGGTCACTGGTGATCTGGGGTTTGTTAATGGGGAAGCACCTCACTGTTCGTGATAGTTTGGGACGATACTGTTCACACAGAAGTTGATCACACACTCAGTTGTGACACTGATGTCATTTTCCATGTGCTTCACATGGAGATGACTGTTGCTGCTGAATGATGGGCTTGTAGGTGAAGATGAGAAGAAGCAGGTTTTGGTCTAATCTTCCTACCGGAGGCAGAGCAGAGGAGCTGGATACATTTTTAACATGTGCATAAAATAAGTGNGATGTTTTCTACAGCACAGGAACTCTTATGACTTGGACTGGGGTTGAAATAGGTATGGTGGAGCAGCTGACAGACTTGTATTTCTTGTTCTGAAAAACTTGTCTCATTAAACTGTCAACACATCGTGTTACGGAAGCGTAGAGCTGTCACCCAAATAAAAAATCTGGGACCTTATCGTGTTATTACGTGATAGTTTTACTGTAAAAACATGAAAACTTATTTTGATATTGTTGGTGTTGCACCCTTAAAGCAGACAGGACCACACCAACTTAATTCTCCCAGTTCCAGCGATGCATTTAGCCTTTATAATTTTCATTTTTATTTTCAGAAGAGAGCCATAGGCGTAATCACTGGTACATGTTTTTAAAGCGTAACTCCACCTACTGCTGAACTTAAAAAAGGCAGGTGACGTACCGTGTTGCTCATAACTGTCCCACATTTCTGTGTGGACAACAATAAACCAGAGCAGAACAATTAATCACTGACACAAAGAACTGAAATGTTTCTGCTTGACGAGAATATTTTACATAAAAATGTATTTGGTGCCAATATAGGTTCTTACAATTAACCTATCACCTTCTAACGTGATAAGGTCCCAATTTTCTTTTTATTTGGGTGCCAGCTCCACCCTTCTGTAGCTTGTTTTGTGGAACAGTTCAGTCTGTATTTATTCCTCCAAATCCTGATATTTAAATAGTCAGATCATCTCATGAAAAGCCATCGTGGAGCTGACGGAGATGTGTTAACGGGTCTGATGTCCAGTCTTTCTCACTTCCTGGTAGGGTGTACCAGTGAGGAATGGTGAAAAATGGTCTGATTGAAGAGACTCCGCTCTGTATGCAGGCTTCATCTTTAAATGCACATGGTGAAGTTTTTTTCTTCTGGTGCCACATGTCAAACTGCACAAACTCATCAAATACAGTCTTAGTTCATCCTGCACTGTTTAATTTATTTATAATATAAAAGGACACTATCTGGATGTGCCTGGAGTTGAAGAAAGTTTAGCCATGTTTTTTCTTTTTTCTTTCTCAAGGAGGGTAAGCCTGCAGTCAGGAAACAGCTGATACTGGGATCCCAGTACTGGGATGGTGACATAATGCCACTGGTTAAACATTCTATTTTACTGTAGAATACCGTGTGATTATAGTTTGAAGGTCCTACATGTCCTCTTGTTTTTTTACCCCTAAACATACGCTAAAACAACTTAATGTCTGGACATATTTACCATCTTATCACCACCTTTCGTTAGACCTCCATCTTCATCTTTTCCACCTGTTGTCGTATACCGCCATCCCGGACTTCAAGTCATCACTTTCTTTTATGCAATAAATGGGAGCTAACCCGAATATACCTTATCGTCTGGACATTGTTTCATTAAAGCGCGTTATAACCAGGATCCCCCGCACCCAGAGCGACTAAGAAAGGACAGGACCAGATAGTCGCTACAGCCTGCTCCCAGATTAACTTCATCCTCACGCCCCGACCTGGAAAAGCAAAAACACTTTGATTACAGTCAACTTATCTCTGCTGTGGTCTTTTAATCTTTCAGAGGTCTCCTGAGACAGCAGCTCCTGATGAACAGCAACCAGAAAGTGAGTTTTTTCACCTTCCAGTTTTTACCTTTGAATGTGTGTCTGGTCCATCACTACATTTCAGCATGTGAAGTCTGATCAGATTCTTCTTCAGTTTCTTTCCTTTAAGTCACAGAGTTAATCTGAGCCTGATGAGTTTCCCTCACACAGAAAGAGCTGAGGATGAAGAGCTGAGTGCTGCCATGTTGGAAACGGTTCCTCTCAGCATGCGGTCCAACGTGAAACTGGCTGACCTGAAAGTCTTCTACCAGCAGCTGCAGCAGCATCTGAGCAGGAGCAGCAGGTTGGTGGGAAGCTTCATGGGGAAGTGGTTACAGAGGTGGGACTTAGGTCTGGAGGACCTGGGTTAAAGTCTCTGGGCTAGCAACTGTGGGTTACCACTGTGGGCCCCTGAACAAGGCCCTTAACCCCCAGCTGCTCCCTGGGAACTGAAATCTGGCCTGGCAGCTCACTGCTCCTTGTGTAACTAGGGTGGGTTTAATGCAGAGAAGGGATTTCCCAGTTGGGATTATTAAAGTATAATAACAACAACAGTTAAAAAAAAAGCTGCAGTGAAGCAGACGGACGAGGATGAACTGAGAAAGAAAATAATCTGTCTTGTGATAAACCTGGAAACGAAGTCTCTGCCAGCAAATGGATCATCATTTTGCTCACGCTGATTTCATCTTGTTTTTCCCTCTGTCGCCTGCAGCAAGTCGCTCAGCCTGCAGAAGATGAAGCAGCTGAAGATGAACGTTAGCGATGCCAAGTTGAAGGTCCTGCAGCACCTCAGACTGGTGGAGCTGGACGGGAGAGGCCACGTCTGCCTGGTGGTTTGAAGACGATTTAACTGAAGCAGATTGTCAGACGATGAAGATGGAAGAACTTTTTTCATCCTTCTGTCCTGCTTTAATTTAGCCTCCAGAGTTGTTCTGGTCATTGATGAAACTGCAGCCTCACCGAGTACAAAGTCCCACCGCTCCACCTTGAGATGTCAGCAGGCGACTCCAGTTTCAGATCAGCTGTAACTCCAGAGTATTGAAACGTCTGACTTTTCTTTCTGTATACTATTGTAATAATATTTTTTTCTAAAATACCTGGGACGAAATCAGTCAGTTAACCCTTTTGTTTTTTCTGCCTTCTGAAATGACATACCCAAAATAAAATAAGTATATCTTCACAACAACTGCAGAAAGCTGGGGCATTTGTTTAATACAGATTAATACAGAAGTGTCAAAATCAAGATATGCTTGGGTCAGAGTAAATTCACCTGGAACACAGTAGAAAATGTAAATGGATATCTCCTCCTAAAAGAAAACCACATTACTTTCAGTGAGAACCAGATGATAGCCTAATTCAGCTAGGAATGAGGAAAGTGACATCTGTGCTATAGTAGAAGGTAAAAAGTGAACCTGAGCAGTTTTCCAGGTGTTACGCAGGTAAATATCTCAGGAATCCATCGGCAGATGTTGATGATACACNTAAATATCTCAGGAATCCATCGGCAGATGATGATACATAGCTCTATCACTGGTCAGAGTCAAGAGAATCCAGGGATAGCTGCCAGATTCACCTTAGAAACACCATGAGGCTCCAGAAAGAAGTGGAGACCAAGATAGCCTACGATAGGAAGAGTGAATCCTTCACGATAAACCTCCATCTCCATGAAAACTAGCAGAACCTTCATGTTTAATTTCAGTCATAGGAGAACACTGTAGCAGAGCGTTTATTTGGAGCTGGAACAAAACTTTACTACAAATCAGGAAAAGACATGAAATACTCAGTATGTTAACTCTGGGATGGACTTAAATAAAACTAAGATTTTGTTCCATCCACCAACATTTTAACCAACAAGCTGCAGTTTTAATTAAGTTAAATATTCAGTC
>CM047989.1:28486753-28503801 GCA_026261665.1 Melanotaenia duboulayi | reverse complement strand
GCTTAGGGGAATATTTGAGGAGGTTTTGTTTTTATTAATAATAGCTGTGTATTAATAAAAGCTTTGTAAGGACAGTTTTACAATGTGTTTGTTCAGCGTCATGACAGAAATGATAACATAAAGCATCATAAAAGCTGTCACTTTAGAGCGAAGTTATAATTTAACGTGTCTAACTGGTAAGAGGGAAAATATAAATCACTGGTTATTTTTTCATGATTACAGGCTGCGTTATTGTCAGCTGTACACCATGGATGTATTATCTTAATTCTATTCTAATAATACATCCATGCTGTACACTGGCCGTACGTGATGACGATTGTAAGCGTGGTTGTCAACCAATCACAGGCGGCCTTCTTAAGTATGACCCAATCAGTGCCCGTTGTTGTCATTCAGTGGCAGTTAGGATTTTAAACAGTGAACCGAAAGGGGGATAAACTGGATTTGTTTTAAAGATGTTCCTCCAACCTCTAAAGTTTGACCGAATTGTTGGAAAAGAGTCCAGTAAAACCAAACGAAAACAAACGGACGATGAAAATTCACTTTTGAGTGATGGCGGGGGGAAACGAAGACGGAAGTACTTGCAGAGTTTGTCGGAAAATATCCCATGGGCCCGTTACGAACGGGAGAATGAGTCAACCTGCTCTGTTACTTCACTAAAATCCAGAATAAAGAGGACAAGTAAGTTAACATGAAACGGAGTTACTGACACTCTAGCTGTTCTAAATTTGGATTATGATCGTTTAGTTTATGTTCCGGGACCCTTAAGATAATCTCAAATTAACCCTGAAGTTGTCTTCCGACTTAAATGGTGAATATACCGCTTTGTGGGACCGTAACCACATTAGACCAGGTCCCTTTTAAAAAGTACTACAGTACCTAGAACGGCTGTCAAACGTCTTATAGTTCAGGAGCCACATTCACAGTCTGTTCTCCAGTGGGTCTAACCAGTAAAGTAACAGCATAATAAACAATACAAAATGAAAACTACAAATATTTCAGAAGAGATGGGTCAAACGGAAGCTAAATTTCAAATCAGAATTAATAAAGTAAAATATGATAAAAAAAAAAACTTAAAAAAGGAAGCGCAAACAAGTTTGTTGCAAATTTGTTCCGATCCCTTTTCTTAGTTTCTTCTGGTTGTTTTGTGTGTGCAGCCTTAGAGGGCTCTGGGATGGGCGGGATGAAACTCCCCATCGGAATGACTCGACGGGCTCTTAGCTACGACGATAACCTGGAGGCCCCCATGTCCACGCCACCCCACGACATCAGCATCAACAACCTGTGGAGGCGACCCATCATCCCAGAGAGGAAGTTCTCACAGCTGGCTGAGGTGAGTGAGTGCCTCCACTGTTCACACTGTTATAATCTGTTGTGTTGTTAGGTGGAGGGGGGTGATGATGTTTCTGTGTTTGTTCTCCACCAGGAGGATGAAAGCGGTGCAGTCAAACAGTCTTCAGTGCAGAACAGCGCCCCCCCCAAAGCACCGGCCGTAGTGAAAACCAAGGCCTCCTCCATCATCATGAACTCTCTCATCACCAGTGTGTTCCATCTCTTCTTCTCCATATGTTGTTAGAACGCACCATCATGTGGCGTTAACTCTTCTGTTGGTCACATCTGTTTACTTTTACCATGTTTGGTTTGTTTTCATTCATCAAAAAAAATTCTGGAAATTCTGTTTTTTGTATTTCTCAGAACAAACTCAAGAAAGTGTGTACAAGTTTGAGCAGAGCGCAGGACTCACCGACACCAGCTACACACCTCACAAAGGCCTCACTGCTGAGGAGACCAGACACCACCATCGCGTGCCCGAATCCCTCCAGGTCAGACCAACAGACCACACACATTCAGCTCACTCTTAGTTTTCACCACAGAAGCCAGAGGAGGAATATCAGCCCCACAAAGGGAAAGTTTCACTTTGAACTTTTTGGGTTGAAACATCAAAACAGTGGCGACATATCTGTTGTTTATTATCAGATGTAAATCCAGGTAATGCTCCTTACCAATGTAACTTTTAAATAAAAGGGCAGCAAACTGCAATGTCTGTGGTTTAAAAAAAAATCCACGACGCTGGATCCACCACATCCACCTTCAATCACCTTAAAACACAACTGGAGAGGTTAGCCACTGTAATCTTAATGTTAGCATCTATGTTAGCAACAAGCTTAGCATTCATTAGCTAGTTACTACCAACTTAGTAACTCTACTAAAATAATGCTAACGCCATCCGATTGGCTTCACTGAATGTGCTCAAAAGAAGAATGACACATGTATTTGAACACATNTGCTCAAAAGAAGAATGACACATGTATTTAAACACATTCTCTATAAACTGCTGACTTTGCCATGATGACGTTAAACTGGGACTAACCTGGGATCAACTTGACAACTAAGAACAAGCTGACTATCAGGTGTGTTGCAGCAGGAAAATGGCTCAAACCTGTAGGACAGTTGGTGATCCCCGTACTAAAGTGTAGCGTGCTGGCTCTTTTCTTTCTACGTTCAGGACAGAAATGCTCTGAACTGCAGTATTAGTTTTGAACATTTCTCAGTGGGTACAGATTTGATAAATAATGTTAAGAACATATTTACTAATCTGGATAAATTCCCAGGTTCATCTACAGGTTTTACTACAAATCTTTTGTTGTTCCTCATGTGTGTTTGTTTTTTTCTGGTCAATGGAAACCACTCTGCATGCAGCAGCTGTAGATGGAACAAACGGCGAGAGTTTAAATCCAGAGTTTCATTTTCTGCTGCAGCCTTTCTCTTCCTGAGCTACGGCAAACAGAAAATCACCTGTTTTTTCATCACAGGAAATTGCGTTTCTTCAGATGGGTTGTTGTTGCTCTGCTTCCTAAACGTCTGTAGTTTTTAGCAGCTAAAACTCCCAGAGTCAGAACATTCAGTTTCTGGAACAAACTCCCAGAAAACTGCAGGTCTGCTCAAACTCTGCTGCTTTAAATCAATATTACAACTTTTTTATTTGCTGCCATTTATCAAAACTTCCAGCTGTTTTAATTGGATGTTGTGTTGATACTGTTACCTGCACTCTAATGTTGGTTGAAAGACCACCCCCTTATTTACATTATGAGGCATAAATGCAGCTTTCTTTAAACGAATATTCGGAAATGTAAAAAGGAAACAAGCGACTACTCGCTGAGAAATAAATAGAGGAAGAAAATGCAGACTTGAAATTGTGAATATGAACTTTGAAAAGTGTCAATAAATAAATATGATGTTGGGTGAAAATAGAATATAGAAATCATTTTTATTTAAAGAAAATGTATAATGGTAAATTTACCATAAAGAAAATGTTAAAGGAAAATAAAACAGGAATAAATATAGTCATATTTATATATATTAAATATAGTCAGTATAAAAACAGTTAATAACAATAGAAATGTCACGTTTGGTAGATTTCTTTATAGAAAAAGTTTTCTTTTGTATTATTTACTGGCAGTAACAATTCATAATTGAGTCATTTTGTGTTTCTGTTAATTCTGACTACCGTTACCTTCCTGCATTTTATCTTATTTTATTTTAGATTCCCGTCCCGGCATCTATTTCCATTCTGTCCTGTCTGTTTATACGACTTCTACCGGGTAACAAAAGGGAAGACAAACAGTCGCATTAATGAAATTATTCAGGGAATAAATCTGAATTAAAGCTGCATGTAGAGGTGCTTCTGCGCTTTATTTCATGTCCCCAGGGACACATGGCTTTTATCTTTGTGCTGCTAAACCAACACCAGTTTCAGAAAGCAGGTTTAGTGGAAACTCTGAGTATGTTGACTCCAAGTTAAGGGAAACTCTGGGTTTTTGGTTTTCTCAAAGCGAGTTCAGTGTAACTCTGAGTCAGCTACTGCAGCAACAGACTCTGTGAAGCTAACCTGCAAGGTATTTGTCTAAGCAATAATTAATAATTCTTTTAAGTGTGGAACACATCAGTTAATCTGATGTATTTTAGGGTTTCCAGGTGTGATTGGCTGCATAGATGGGACTCATATTCCTATCACAGCTCCTTCAGTAGATGAAGGAGATTGTGTGAATAGGAAATCTTTCTAGTAGT
The DNA here is from genome assembly GCA_026261665.1 of Melanotaenia duboulayi. NCBI lineage: Eukaryota > Metazoa > Chordata > Actinopteri > Atheriniformes > Melanotaeniidae > Melanotaenia > Melanotaenia duboulayi. The sequence goes on along the minus strand of CM047989.1, from coordinate 28,499,736 downwards.
CTTTACAATCCCAGATACTTCATATTAAAGCTACTGCATATATAAATATGCCGCCCACATCATCGGTAATGTGGAAGCAAAGTGGCCTGGTCTCTGCACAACTCTCCAGTCTTTCCTGAGTACACTGAGATTTGCCTGTGGTGAGTTATACATATTAAAATCAATATTTTGTTTGACAGAGGGTAACCCTTCCAGCCTTATTTGCTGACCCCTTACCCTGATCCTGAGCCCGGCCCGCTGCATCGTTACAACTTGGCTCACTGCAGGACTCCAGCCAGGGTAGAGATAACTGTTGGGATGCTTAAGGCCCGCTTCCAGTGCCTTCGTTTGACAGCTCAGTTGGTCAACCCAGAGTTGTGCTTTAAGCTCAGTTTGGTGAACCCGCTCTGAAACGGGGCCCTGGACGCACAACTTCAGGTTTTTATTCACATCTTCCAAATGGAGAGTAGAAATGTGATAATAAACAGCAGATGAGCAGTTGTGGAGATTTAAGGTGAACACCGGACCTGACTGGGGGAAATTCTTACTGGAATGGAAAGATCTGATTCTGCAGAGCTTTAATGTTGTGTTGTAGGTAAAATACTAAAAGACCTGCCTTGAAGCCTGTTTGTTGCTCTTGTTTAGAAACTGCAGATTCAGAACATGGAGGTCAAAGAAGAGAGGAACTCCTCGGCTCAGTCCACTCCATCCACCACACCACACAGCTCACCCAAACAACAGCGCAGGTAATGTACACACTGAGTATCTCTGGTCAAAATCCTGTTTGAGCTCCACTGATCCACAAACAGTATAACCGGTCCGGTTGGCACCATGTTTATGTTTGTTTAGGGGCTGGTTTGGCAGTACGAGCTCAGAGGTCAGTATGAGCTCCTCTGGCAGCAGCGTGGACATGGGAGGAGGAGAGACGGCTGCAGGTGGCGCTGTTGAACGGTGGGGTGTGTTCGGCCCGCGGCCGCTCATCCAGAACTCGGCCTCAGACCTGGGATCAGACGGCACACCTGCAGGTAACAGATTTTTCTCAAAATGTTCATTCCATTGCATGAATCTTTATTTACAAACAGAATCAGAACAAACATAAAGTGTGTGCTGCCCCCAGTGGCTGGCCCAGCTAATGCCCCTTATCAGCTGTCACATCCTGGATCTGGGTTAAAGGATGAAGGAAGGACCTTCAGACTGACAGTAAACACCGTCAGCCCCCGTCACTCTCTTCGCTCATTGGTGTTTGGAAACAGTGACGGAGAGTTTCTTTTCAGATCACTTTAAATTTCCATCAGCGACAGCTTCTGAAAAACAAAATTTACATTTTTACATATGGGATGGTTGACTCTGAGTCGGAGCCTTTTAAAATCTTTTTCCCAGGATGACTTTAGGTAGGTAACCGCAGAAAAGATCCCAGTCTTTGTGGAGTTGGGTTGATGGGTTGAAAGGGTGTTGTCTCTGCTGATAAAAGTTTGTGAACTTTTCTAACATAGAGGAGACTGTGTGGCGTTGGCATGCAGATTAGATTATATCTGACAAAAAACGACTCTTTACCCGAACACCACTAATCTCTGTAAGACATTAGGCTGAAAGTTTGCTGCCCAAATAATGTAAGAAATGTTATATTTACAATAAAACTTATCAAATAGAACATTTTATTTGCAAAACTTTAAACCTGCATTTGAATAAATGTTGAAATGAACAATGAGAAGATGTGTGAATGTATAAAACTCAGCCCCTTCAGATGAGTCTGATTAAAAAGTGGAGGAAAAGAATTATATAATTTTGTGATTTAATTTCATGTTGTATCTTTACACAAATTAAATTTATCCCTGGTCAACAACACCAATTATACTTTTATTCTGCCAGTCATCACATTAGTAAACTTGCAGGCTGTCATTCAGGCCACATCCACACTGAGACAATTTTCTATTTAAAAAATTTTCAATAAAGGTTTATATCCACACAGTTCCAGGCAAAATGCTATAGTATCAACACCAGGCCTGTAAGCGGTGCTGCCAGAAATGCACCAGAAACTGAGAAGAAGTGGTGGAGCAAGCTCAGATACAAACCACCAGCAGTAAAGAAGCAGAGGACGGAAGTTTGTGCTATTGCAGTTTTAGCTCTGGCTCCATTTTGGATTCTCAGAACCTCGGTGCTTTCTGGCAAACCGGCCTGCGTTCACACCAGCTTAACCAGAACCAAAGTGGGAGAATTTTACTCCACAGAAGAAAAAACATGTTGGAAATTTGGTCCTGACAGTTGATGATTCAGCCATCAGGCTCCATTATAAACTACAGTTTTCCAAAATAAACTAAATATTCAGATGATCGAGAGCATTTCAGGAGATAGGATGTTAACACAAGCTGACATGGATTGCCAGGCGAAATTGACATAGGTTGCCAGGAAATATGACAACATTCAGGATTTACTCTGGCATAATGAATGATTTCAGTGTTTGATCGACCTAAATTAGCCAATAGCCATCATACCATCTTCATCTGTGGAAGGCCAGGTGGAGGTATTATGTTGGATTCTTCTTCTGTGGCTGGCGCACCATGTCCAGCCCCTTTTCTGTCCAAGTCACAGTGTCCTATCCTTTCTGAAGATTGTTGATYATTTGGTCTGGTGTTCTTTATTTAATTCATTCATCAATTATCTGTACCGCTTTGCCCATTAAGGGTCGTGGGGAAGCTGGAGCCTAACCCAGCATTTTAGGAGGTGAGAGGCAGGTACACCTGGACGGGTCACCAGTCCATCACAGGGCCAGCACAGAAAGAAAGAGTCAAACATTCACACTCACTTCTAGGGAGAATTCAGAGTGACCAATTAAACTAAGATGCTAGTCTTTGGACAGTGGGAGGAAACCGGAGTACCCGGAATGAACCCACGTATACAAGGGGACATGTAAACACACAGAAAATGTTCGAACCTCCCCCCAACTGAGGCTCGAGGCTCGACCACCGTGCTGGTCCAGAACCCGGCTGCTGTAAAAGGGCTCTGGGGCGATTGTGATGTGGGCTGTTGAAGCTGACTTATCTTTATCAGAATAACATCAAAAACTGATCAAGTGTAATGACCAAAAGGGATTACTGTTTCAAAAAGCTGATCCATCCATCCACCTCTGAAGCATCAACTTTAGTTTCTAATCGGTTTTGCCATGTCTTTGCTTGCTCTTTGTTTTCCCAGCAGGCTTTGCGGTGCAGGTGTATCGCGGAGCCCAGAAGCCGACCCCGATGGAGGTGATGAAGTCCCAGGCCACGCGGCTTGTTGATAACCCCCAGAAGGAGTCACCACCCAAAATGGAGATCCCCACGGTGGACGGTCGACGGCATGGAGCGCGCCCACACAAGCTCAAACACCGAGACATGAACATCCTGACACCATCCGGCTTCTGAGATGGCGCCATGGCAACTAGCCCACAAAGGTCCCATGAAAACCTGTCAGTGTTACCACAGACCTGTCTCCAGAGCCAGGTCCACTGTTACCAGAACCATGTCCCCCTTCACCAGAACCAGGATAAGTCTCGGCTGCTCCAGCTTGGATCTTATTCTCCTCCATTTGTCTGTCATCAGTAACTAGAACAATGGTTTATTTAGGAGGGAACATAAACATCAACAACATCCACCAGAAACAGATCCCAGTCAGGAGAGTTATCAGAGGTCTGACCAATCAGAATCTTACTAGTTGCCCTGGTGGGGTTTTAGTTCCTCCTCACTGATTGATCTGATTGGTTAGAGTTATTGTGATGGAAGATTTCTTTCATTGAATCAGCTGCTGAGGTTTTTCTGGACCCTTCAGTCAGAACCCTGCACCAGACCATCAGGTTCATTCAGAGGTTATTGTCCAACTTCCTGTTTTGCTTCTAAATAAGGGAGATTATGTAATCCTGGTGAACTGTTGGCTTGTTTACGACCTCTGTTATCAGCCGAGCATTTATTCCCTGGACTTTGTTGTATTGATGTCAGTGTGTTCCCTGAACTCTTCACAGTGATGACAGAGGTGTCAGCTGATAGCTCAGTTGTTTTTCTCATCGTTAGTGAGATCTGAAGATGAGCTGTTTACTTTCCTCCATCTTTGGTTTCATGGGACCTTTGACAGTAGCTGTAACCATTCAGATAAACATCATGAAGTCAAACATTTGTGACCAGAACAAATCATTTCCGTCTGTGCAGCTTTCAAGCTTGTAATGTGTTGCTTGGCTGTCAAGTCAAACATTTATCACAGAACCTTTATATCAAAATGACATAAAAAAATCAGATATGATTAAAACTGGGTTTACTGATGACTGACCAGCTGATGCACTTTCTCCCCATCACATCAGTTATATAATCCAGGATGCAGATTAACACCCCACAGGTTCCTGGCTCTTTGTTGAAGGTTTTTATGTTCTGTCCCAATGTCCTGGTCTCATTCTGTTAAAGGGACATTTCACTGAGCAGTATGGGAAGAATATGGTAATCCAGTTTCATCAAGTCTTAACCAAACACAACAAAAATTTAGAATATATTATAAAAAATGTCTCAGGAAAGTTGTCTGGCTCCTGCTCACTGAGATGTTCCTGGTTTTTTCTTTTCTACAGATTGAATATTTTCCTAGAGATAAAAAATATTTCTTTCCTCTGAAACAAACCACAACAGAAAAGAAGTAAAATCTTTGAGTATGCAAGCCTTTTTTTTATACTAACAGATTAATTTGAAGAATTTTTATTTTATTTTCAGAGCGTTCGTGGCTGCATCCGGCAGAAACTTCCATCGTTTGGTAAAATCTGTCATTTACTGATAAATCAGAGGTTTTTAGTTGACAGCATGTTGTATGTGAGGTTTCTGCACGACGATGTTCCCGCGGAGCCTTGAGGTTTCCCTGTTAGAGAAAATGCAGCTTATGGTTACTAATTTGCACTTTTCTTCTGCGCGTGAATTTGTGCTGGTGTTTGATGGATTGCTGGATTGTTTTGTTTTTCATGAAAACTGAAGTTTGTGACCTGTGACTCTGCTGTGCTGTTAGTTGTCGGTCTCATCACCTCTCATGAAACAGACGTAAATCTGGCCACTGAAGAAATCCCACTTTGTTCTCACTAACGGTTGATATTAGATGTAATTAAGTTTAGATGTTTGTTTTGTGTCTTCAGTCTGTCAGAGTTGTTCTATTCCGACTGGATGTTCATCCTTTCTTTGGTTTCCAGTTTGTACAGTTTAGTCTTCTCTGCCAACACACTTTGACAATAAATATTTCATTCTCACCAGAAAAACTGAGTTGGTTGTTTGTTTTTGGTTTAAAAAACTTTATTGGCTCCTCCTGACATTTCCACACAGACTTTAACAAGTTGTCTTTATTTCATCAGTTTCCAGGGATTTCAGACATGCCTCACCATAAACAGTAAAATCAGGAGCACCTAATCATTTTTAAGTTAGAAGTTTAGAAAAAAAAAAACATGCAGAGAGAAGAAGACTCCTGTGTTTCCTGTTTCTGACACTTGTGTAGTTGCAGTTTTCAGGATTTTCTGCTCAAGTCAACTTTTTTCCAGGAGGAAAAAATAAAGTTTCTAGCCGTGCGTCTAGTCTTCTCAGTCCTGTTATAAGAAAACTCAAGTCAGGAAAATATGCTTAGAAAACCAGGTTACATCACCATCATCATCAACTCATTTGATCTGAAGGAGAGATGCTTTGTACAGACATCTCTTACAGGGATGAATGTTGCGTTCAGGTTTCAGCCAGAGGTCCAAATCCTCATTGATTTGGGTCCTGAGATCAGGCGATGCAAAAGAAATGTGGACATTTTTGATATCCGGAGATTTCTCTCGCTGCGCTTTTTACACAGTATACATACAGATTATTTAGATATGTTTACAGAAAAATAAAAAGTCTGGATTGCGAATAAAACTGATCCGTGATTGTTCCAGACACAACAAGAGGAAACATGTTTCAGAACCAAAAACTGGACTCACATGTTGGAGAATCCTGCAAACAAGTCTGCACAGATTGAAGAAGGTCAATAAAATAGATGAGAAAGAAAGGAGGCAGCAAGTGCTCTCATGTGACTCCGGCACTGGTGTGTCCTGGATGGAAGTTCTGACCTCACAGAACCCATCACAGTTTAGTCCAGCTGGAAAAACTTTGCAACACATCCAGGTTCCGGTTTAATGAACCGATCCAACTGTCCCTGAGGGAAAATGTGGATGTTCAGTGTTAAAATCAGACGCTGTAAACCAGGATCTGCCTGAGCCTGATGAGGCTGGTTGGTTTAAACAAATCTTCATATTGTTTTCTGGATCAGACACATCTCACTCAGTTCAAGAGGAAACAGATTTCTGCTGACTCAGACTGAACTCCTCTGACTCAACAATAACAACTCCATCTTCAGATGCTCCCTCGCCCTCCCTGCTCTTCTCTGCTCCTGATCTCTCCGTACATCTGGAAGAACTTCTCCATCTCTCTCTGGAGCGTGGTGTTTCGGCGGTCGGCATCGGCTTTGGCTCTCTCCATGTTGCGGATCTTGATCTCAGCAACACTTTGGCTTCGCCTCTGCTGCTCCAGACTGAGGCGGAGGACGGTGACCTGCCGCTCCAGGAGGTCGTTACATCGCTCCAACCTGCAGCAAACACACACAACACACAACTTCAGCCTCCAAGCAAGCCTTACATCCGCTGACTGTATGACTGCCTGATCACAGGACATCATTCAGCTTTTATGTATCTGCCGTTTTATAACATTAAATTGTAAATGAGAATAAACCATCCCAGTGCTACTGGCATAAAAAGTTGATATATTTTAAGTGACATAACATGCATGTTAGGTTAATTGGTCATTCTAAATTCTCCCTAGGAGTGAGTGTGAGCATGAGTGGTTGTTTGTCTCTCTACGTTGGCCATGCGATGGACTGTTGACCTGTCCAGGGTGTACCCTGCTACTTGCCTGCTAATTGCTGGGATAGGTTCCAGCTTCTCGGGACCCCAAATTAAACTAAGCAGTATGGAAAATGGATAGATGGCATTTATGCTTAAATTAAATATTTAAATTTAACATAAAATCTTTATGTTCATTCAACACATAGCAATATTTAAATTTAACAATTAGATTTAAACATTTAGTTTTAGTTTTAAATATTTAAATTTAACAAGTCAGAGGGAGATGTGAGTGCCATTATGGTAAATGATATATGATAAAATGCTGAATTGCTTCTTTCCTTTAATTTTTATTTTATTTATTTATCACATTTTCAAGTAATATTTGAAATAATCAGCTGATTTACCAGCTGTATTCAACTAACATAGCACCAGTTAAAATATCTCTTATTGAAAAATAAATGATTAAAAATGAAAAAAATAAAAATAAAAGCAGATTTTTCATACTCCTTAAAAAAATCATACTGGTTTAATCACGCCTTTCTGTCTCTGTCTTATGTTTCATAGTAGTTGCTCAGTAGAGTTTCTTACAGCAGGGGTGTCAAACTAAAATGTCCATTGGACTGAGTCAAAAAGTACGTTATTGCCCACTTTGAACCAAGATCTAACACAGCATATGAGTCATTGCCTACAAAACACATTACTCAGTAAATAAATGACTCATAGGCTGTGTTAGGTCGTGGTTCAAAGTGTGAAATAATGTTCCTGATTTACTAATTTTTCTGCAAACACTAGACCAGTTTGGCCCTTAACCGGAACACATTTTAAAAATTTTGGCCCAATGTGAATTTTAATTTCACACCCCTGCTGCCTCTGTCTTATGTTTCATAGTGGTTGCTCAGTAGAGCTTTCTAGAGCGGGCTAAGGAAGGCTAGTTCAAACATTGTGCGATTAATGAATGGGACCCAAACAGCACTCAACTGAGCTATTCTGAGAAACTGGATGTAAACCAGCCAGAACAAAAGACTATTTTAGAGTTATTTTTATCACTGTGTCTGAAAGATTCCTGACATGTTCTCCTAATTATCCATATAAATGTGTTTTATAGGCCATATTTGATCAAACTAAGCCTCAGAAAAGGTGCTCGCACCACAGACCAAATACACAAAAATGTCAGGAAAAGTTAGAGGCGGGACGGCGTCCGGGTCTCAGCTTCTCTCTTTGGCTGACTATTCATATGGATCATTATCTCCAATCAATGCTCAAGATCTTATCCGTATAGCATCTCTTTGTCTCTGGAACTTTCAACATTATGGTTGTTTAAATACTTATCAATCTACAATGATCAGGTTTTTCTCTGTCGCTTCAGAAAATGGCGCCAGCATGTTGTTTATGCTCAAGAAAGCACTGCACAGTGATGTCGGTTCCCATTCCCTTTAGGCTCTATGCAGGTAAGCAGAAAGAACCAGCAGGATGGCAGACACTTTGTGATGATCAACAGTTATGGTCAACGATGTGTGGAGAATTGTCCAGGGGTGTTGTAGGACACTGTAAAGTAAACTTGAAAAAGATTTTCAGTTTTATGTGTCCTCCTATCCCTCTGACATATATATATATGTCATATATATGTATATATATATGTAATTATCTGGTACCTGTGGTGATGGAAATCATTTTCATTCCGTTGTTTCACCTGCATCATTTTCCTCCTGTATTTGTAACTGCAAATATCCAACCCCATCCTAGGGCGCTCAGTTTATGTAAGAACTGTGAAGACTTTCGCCACAGACTTTTGATTGACGTGCCTTTGAAGTGCATTGGGGGACTTGTAGTACTAGTGGTGCATGCGTATCGGAGGTGACATGCCTCCTCTTGGAGGTTGCAACGCCACACAGAATGACCCACATCCCATCTGGATACAACACTTCGTTCTTCATTGGCTGTTTTGTTATGGACAATCCATGACAAACACAAAAGTCCAATAACAAGATCACCACTCAGATCAGAGGGGCCAGTCCTCCCTATCACACCCCTCCAGGTCTTACTGTCATTGCCCATGTGAGCATTAAAGGTCCCCCAGCAGAACGAGGGAGTCCCCAGAAGGAGTGCTCTCCAACAACCCATCCAATGACTCCAAAAAGGGTGGGTACTCTGAACTGTTGTGCAATGCAAAAGCACAAACTACAGTCAGGACCTATTCCCCCACCCGAAGGCGGAGGGAGGCTACCCTCTCATCCACTGTACAGTATAGGTACCAAGTCAAGGGGCAATGAGCATGCCCACACCTGCTCGGCGCCTCTCACAAGGAGCATCTCCAGAATGGAAGAGACTCCAGCCCTTTTCGAAGACAGTAGTTCCAGTGCCCAAGCCATGGATTGAAGTGAGTCCACCAGGACCATGCACCAGCTCAGGCTCATTTCCTGCCAGAGAGGTGACGTTTCACGTCCCAAGAACTAGCTTTTGCAGCTAAGGATCAGACCACCAGGGTCCCTGCCTTTGACCACCACCCAGCTCACACTGCACCCAACACCTATGGCCCCTCCTGCTTGTGGTGAACCCATGGGAGGGGGGCCCATGCCACCCTTTTGAGCTGTGCCCGGCTCGGCCCCATCAGCAAAGACCCGGCCACCAGGCGCTCACCTATGTGCCAAACCTTCAGGCCTGGATCCAGAGGGGGTCTCCAGTTACCCACATACTGGCAAGGGAAACCTGGATTCCCCTTTTTTACTCATTATAGAGGTCTACTGAGCCGTGCTTTGTCCGGTCCCTCCCCTAGAAACCTGTTTGCCATGGGTGACCCTATCAGGGGCACATAGCCCATGACAACATAGCTTCTAGGATCGTCAGGGTGTGCAAACTCCTCCACCGACCTATCTATACGTGGTTAAAAGTAATGTTTAATGAAGGGAAAATTAGATAACTCATGTAAATTTGTCAGCTATTGATTTTAAACAAAATGTTTACACTTGGCACCCCATGAACCTGTTCCATATCCAAGGAGCAACAACAGTAGCGAGTGATCACTGTGGTGTTTATAGCTAGACATTGGTACTTCTAAGGTTCATTGATCTGACAACTTTGGTGCCTTCACCAAAAACAGTAGTCTTAAACAGAATTAACTGGGTGCCAGTGCAAAGATAAAAGCACTGGGGTGATCGGGTCAGCCCTGCATGTGCTTATTAAAAAATGGGCTGCAGCATTTCAGACAAGGTCTGGCACACAAAAACAATACACATTATGATGACCAAGTCTAAAACTAATTAAAGCATGAACGGGTTTTTCTAGGTCGCAACAGGGGAAAATAAAATATATTCAGTCTTCTGAATATAATCATTCGTCTTGTGTCTCACCTTTGTATCCTGGTCTGGTACTCGGCTCTCTGCTGGGCCATCTGCTGCTGCAGCTTGGACACCAGGGATTCAGAGTCCCTGGCTTCAAACTGAGGCTCTGGCCCCTGAGGGTTTGGAGGTCCAGAGGGGAGGAAGACCTCTGAGCTGCCTGTGCTGAGAGGACTGTCACTTGGTACCGAGCATGAGGCTGGAGAGTTTGGATGGTTTGAATCATCATCATCATCATCACTATCATCATCATCATCATGGATTTTGTTGTCATCCTCTGGATTGTCTGTGTTGCATTTTTCTTCTTCTGCTTTCTGACTTGAAAGTAGCCTTTCGGCTCTCTTTAGTGACACATCAGGAAGAACTGTCCCATCATTATCATCATCATTGTTGCTGTCATCTAGTGGTAGACCCTCACAGGAAGACCATGAGGAAGAAGAGTGCCGTGTCTGCCCCCCCTCCTCCTGCTCCTCCTCTGCTTCACAGGGCCCAGCATTGCTTCTTGGAGAGTCAGCTTCAAAAGCTTCTTTGTTCTCCATAGTCTGACACACAGATGCTCTGTCAAGGTTGTCGTAGGCAGAAGGGGTGCTGTCCTCTGGAGCTTCACTGCTACCCCTGCTGGCTGTCTCTGGTACAACACCTTTCTCCACAGCACCGCCAGAGCTCCAGAAAGCTGAGGCTCCTTCCTCTGGTCCTGGCCAAGCTTCAGCCCAACCCACACCCATGGCTGGCTTTGAGCCATCGGATTGCTGCTGGTCAGCTGTGGTAGCTGGAGTGTTTGCAGTAAATGCTCCGTGGCTGGCGTGATGTTGGTAATAATCTGCATTGTGTCTGTCAGAGTGGTGATGGACAGACTGGCTGGAGGAGGGTGGGGGGTAGAAGCAGTTCTCTGGGTGGGAGGAAGTGTAGCGATGGCCGAGATGTATCTTCTGACCAGAGGACAAGTCTGATTTGGCAGCAGCAGCAGAAAATATAGAGCTACACAAAATCAAGAAAAGGAGGTTAATTTTCTGAGGTTATTAATGCTGGAATACCATTTTCCATGTCTGGAAATACTTCTGATAGCAGCAGCCGTCTGAAAGACAGGTCTGATGATGGAGAGTGGAATGGTGGGTTTTGATGACAGAATTCAACTCAGATCATGTGGAAAACCACCCTTAGTTAACAAAATTTCTGATGAGATGTGACAGGCACAACATCTGCTCTAAACACAGTCTTACCACAACAAAGTGTTTTTCTCTCTTTAACCAAACAAAGGTAAACCTAAACCCAACCAAACCACGGCTGGAAACAGAATGAGCTAAATATAAATCCTTAAACATTTACAACTTCCTAAATATGGTACAATAACCTGCCCTTTTACATCCAAACACAGATTTACCTCCTGACCATATTCAGAGGAGATAAAGTCCATTTAATGGGCTAAAAACATTTAAACCAGATCAGTCAGCAGGCATGTGATAATAATCTATCATTATTATCATGATCACTATGAAGAGTAAAGAGTACCTTTGACAGATGATTTTTAATTTGGCTTTACTTTTTACATTTTTTTGTAGCTTTGCCTTTTGGCTCAGTTCCTTCTTTGCCATGACAGACCAATGAAGAGTCCACATCACTGCAGACGCGACACCAAACCGCCTTTTGATCTTTCCTTTACATNAGACGCGACACCAAACCGCCTTTTGATCTCCTGCACATGTGAAAAATACCCCAAGATACTTGAACTCCTTCACTTAGGACAGGACCTCATTCCCAACATGGAGAAAGCACTTATGGTCTTGGATTTGGAGGTGCTGATTCTCATCCCAACCACGTCACACTTGGCTGTGAATCGCTCCAATGAGAGCTGAAGATCTCAGTCTGATGAAGCCAGCAGAACCACATCATCTGCAAAGAGCAGAGACCCAATCCTGAGGCCACCAAAACAGATCCCCTCAACGCCTTGGGTACGCCTAGAAATTTTGTCCATAAAAGTTATGAACAGAATCGGTGACAAGGGTCAGCTTTGGAGGAGTCCAACCCTCACTGGAAACTAATCTAACTTACTGCCGGCAATGCGGACCAAGCTCTGGCACCGGTCGTATACAGGCTCATACAGAGGGACTAGCACTCCAAAACTCCCAGAGCACTCCTCACAGGAGCGCTCAGTGGACATGGTTGAATGCCTTCTCCAAGTCCACAAAGCACATGTAGACTGGTTGAGCAAACTCCCATGCCCCCTCCAAGACCCTGAAGAGGGTGTAGAGCTGGTCAACTGTTCCACGGCTGGGACGAAAACCACACTGCTCCTCCTTAATCTGAGACTCGACTACCCGATGGACCCTCCTTTACAGCACCCCTGAATAGACCTTACCAGGGAGACTGAAGAGTGTGATCCCCCTATAGTTGGAGCACACCCTCTGGTCCCCCTTTTTGAAACGGGGAACCACCAGCCCAGTCTGCCAGTCTAGATGAACTGTCCTTGATGTCCACATGATACAACAGAGGCGTATCAGTGAAGACAGTCCTACATCATCCAGAGCCTTAAGAAACTCCGGCCAGATCTCATCCACCCCCCGGGCACTGCCACTTAGGAGTTTTTTAACCACCTTGGTGATCTCAGCCCCAGAAATAGGAGAGTCCACACCAGGGTCCCTCGACTCTGCTTTCTCTTCGGAAGACGTGTCGGTGGGATTGAGGAGTTCTTCAAAGTATTCCCTCCACCAACCAACAACTTCCAGAGTTGAGGTCAGCAGCCCCCCAACCCCACTGTACACTGCTTCCCCCTCCTGAGCTATCAGATGGTGGATCAGAATCTTTTTTAAAGCTGTCTGGAAGTG
>CM047989.1:28397172-28408045 GCA_026261665.1 Melanotaenia duboulayi | reverse complement strand
GACATGGAGATGTCACCCTAAAGGTGAGCTGGCTCACTATGGATTTGATTGACACCAGTGGGAGATGAGGATGTTTTAAAACCCACACTTTTCCTGGTAAGAGGATCCAACATCTGCACTTTTCCTGCATTTAAAAAACAAAACAAAACTTTTGATCTAGTTTGCACAAACGTTACAGCCTATTTCAGTTAGATATTGTTTGCCTTTATTTCCTATAWCCTTTCAGTAAAAATGACGTTTGTTAGTGACACAGCTGTAAAATCTACTAGTCAGCAGGCAGCCAGAATAAAGATAGATCAGGTTCAGATATCTAGGGAGAGTGAAACAGCAGAAGGAAGCAAAGAGATGTATTCTTTAAATCAGTGGTGCTGTACAGATGTTAGACACACAGGTCTGATCCTTAATGGGCCATAAATGTAATTTGAGACGTTGTGAACAGGTTCTGAGATACAAATCAGAGCAGGACGCAACGAAGCAGCTGACAGGTGGTAGAAAGGATTTATACTTCAGTTATGCAGGGGCAGGTCTGGATTTTATGTAATATTGAACTGATTATTACAACTAAAATGATCATCTAATGTAAAAAGCAGAGAAAAGCCAAGTGAGCATTGGCTCTTTATGATGATAAAAACGGGCAGATTTCAGGCATAGTTGTAGATTGTGATTAATCATGACTAATCTGTAAGCTGCGATTAACCTGATTAAAAAATGTAATCATTTGACAGCCCTAATTTATATATATTTACATGTTTATAAATTAATAATTATTTTAGTTTAAGTTTACATGTAACGTCAGACTTTTAAATAAATGTTATTAACGTCACATATAAAAGTTTTTAAATGTATTTAGTTTATTTATTAGAATTTTTTATATTATTTCTGTTTATTTTAAATAACAACTCCGCATGGATTACAACTTCCAGATCACAAAGGATCCAAAAATCCTCAGGTGTCTGGAAGTGAAAAATCCAGTAATTCACATTATATAACTTTTCCAGATCTAGAAGTTATTTTAAATGTATACGTGTACATTTCCACATGTGTGTAGTAATCCTGACTCACCTCATAACACAAACTGGAGTTACATCTATTACGTCATAAGGTTAGAAAAGATGGAACAATGTACATTTAAACATAGAAATGAAACCACACCTGGACAAATTAAGAATTAAAGTTACTTTTATTAAAATATTATAGTGAATGTCTTCTATGTTATACTAACATTTACCAAATCCATCCTGTGGGCCAGATTGGATCCTCTGGGTCTGGTTTGTTTGACACCTCTGTGTATCGTTTGGGTCAGAACATAACAGTATGAAACAGATCTCTGTCTCTTGTTATAAGTGATACGATCTGAACAAACACCTACCACAACAATGAGTTACTAAAGCCGAGCATACAGTAAAGGTAGACGATTAAATCACATTAGTGATGACTCACTTCTGCTGGATGCAGCACTGATCAACAGAAAGAGAGAAAAAAATCCATTTTGTCTGTAAAATCTAATTCATAGCTCTCGTCTGTGGTCTGATATATTTAAAGCCAAAAGCTAGAAAATGATAAGATAAGATAAATCCTTTTCATTTACTATTAACAGCTGACTAATATGCAAGTAACAGACAGCCAGGAGCTCCTCATTAAACTATTTATTATGCTGTTTCATAGCTCTGGACACATGTTAAGACTTATACAGTTAGATGGGTTCAGGACAAAATTAAAGCAGCTCACTAGTGTTAAATAATTCTACAAATGTTTTACCTCAAACAAAACTGGCTAGTGTACGAAACATAAAAACACAGTGTGTTCAAACACAGGGCTCTGCAGTGCAGACTTACACGCTCCGTTACTGGCTGGTCTTTGTTTATGTGTCATTTCTGGCTTCTGGCTTGTGTGTTTACATCATTTTTTTATCTTTTTGGCAGATGAGACCATGGTCATCAATGTGTTCTGTGGAGTTGTATCTGGAGTGCTCTCCTCTTCTCTGGCCAACCCCACAGATGTTCTCAAGGTGAATATTAATGCTACGCTAAGGCCAAGGCTCAGAAACGTTGTGTCTTTCTTGATTTATAGAAGCAGGGCTCGTTCATCCATTCATCAATTTTTTGACATTTACCTGAAGCCAGGTTGTGGAGGCAACTGGTTCAGGAGGGAGACCCAGGCCTTCCTCTCCTCAGCAACTCTCTCCAGCTCCTCCTGGAGGATCCCGAGGCATTATAAGACCACAGGATGTATAATCCCTCCAGCAGGTCCTGGATCTGCCCCGTGGTCTCCTCCCAGTAGCACGTGGCCACAAAACCTCCAAAGAGAGGCGTCTATCAGATCTTGAACCACCGCTGACTCCTTTAGATCCAGAGGAGCTCCACAGCATCCCTCCAGATGTGTGAGCTCCTCACCTGATCTCTCCAGTTAAACTTTAGGAAGCTCATCTCAGCTGCTTGTATCCATGATTTCATTCTTTCAGTCAGCATGGGAGAGGGTTGGAGCGTAGACTGATAAATTAAGAGCTTTACCTTTCAGCACAACTCTCGCTTCACCACAACGGACTGGTGCAGCATCCCCATCACTGCTGATGAAGACCCAATCTATCTGTTTATCTCTGGCTCCATTCGAACATCACTTAAGAATAAGACCCCGAGACACATGAACTCCTCTGCCGGATTCCTAGTTTACAGGGCTCAGATGCTGATTTTAAACCAGGAAGTTCCTGTAAAACATCTGTGTGGAGTCAGAGTAACCTTTAATCCAGGTGGACACACACTGGTTGGTAGCTGTTGGTCAGGAAAGTTACAGCCGAAGGTTTGTTGTTGGAAGTATTCAGGTGGATTCATGACACTTAAACCACATCTGTAAATCAGAGAGTTGTTTTCTCAGATCCGAATGCAGGCTCAGGGCAGTTTGCTCCAAGGCAGCATGATGTCCAACTTCATTAACATCTACCAGACGGAGGGGACCAGGGGGCTGTGGAGGGTAAGTGGTGGGGTGACGACATCTCAGGACCAGTTGTGTAAAAACATCCCATTCTGATTTATTGTCTTTGTGCTCCTCTTCCTCAGGGTGTCATCCCCACTGCACAGCGAGCGGCCATTGTCGTTGGCGTGGAACTTCCTGTCTATGACATCACCAAGAAGCACCTCCTACGCTCCGGCCTCATGGGAGACACTATTTTGACACATTTCATGTAAGTCTGTTTTCCTCTTTCCAGTCACAGCTGGTGTTAGCTCTGTGTATTAACAACATCCTGCATATTTACAGCTCAAGTTTCACCTGCGGCCTGGCAGGGGCGCTGGCCTCCAACCCGGTAGACGTGGTCCGGACACGCATGATGAACCAGCGGGTTTTGTCTGGAAGTCCCACATACAAAGGAACACTGGATGGAGTGATGAAGACGTGGAAGAACGAAGGCTTCTTTGCTCTCTATAAAGGTTTCTGGCCTAACTGGCTGCGACTGGGGCCTTGGAACATCATTGTATCCTTTAAAAAGGGGAACATGGAAAACTGTCTGGAATATGTGGAATATTTCAATTGTTCAGATGTATTTTACAATAGATCTTTTGTTTCTAAAATTATAACGTTTTTACTTCAAGGATGTAAAGATACTAACATGATACAAAAATGTTTAGCAAAAAGAAAGTTAATTTTCACTTCTAAGGTTTAATGCATCAGGATGTTTAAAAAAAAAAATCCAGAGGAGTTCATGGTCAAGTTGCCCAGGTCCTGTAGCTGCAGAGCCAGCCCAGACATTAAACCTTTGAATAAGATGATGCTGTTAATTAAAATAGTTTGCAGTGGACGTGAAAGGAAATGTAGAACAGGGATGATTATGCTTTTATAGAATTTGTGGTGAAAAAGATTTCACAACCTCGACCGTTGCAGAGGTTTTAAACATGCTGTGTGACTATCTGTAGCTCTACAGGGGGATTTTCCTAATTCTGGATTAAAGGTAGGGAAGTACCCCCATTTAGCTTCAGCCCTGTGATGTACTCAAACAGGTCTTAATTTCTGCACATCAGCTCGTTTTAAAGCTAAATTCAGTAGTTTTCCTTCAGTCATCTACAGTCATTGTGTACTAATGGGTCACATCCTGAATCTACACAGCTGTAATCTATTTTCCAGGAATTTAGTAAATCTGAGTGAAATCTTACAAAACAAATGACTTTCCACCATTTTTTTTATTTAAATGCTGAGCGTCTCCTGTTTCAGTCTGACTCCTCTTATGATGGAAATCCTGATGTTTTTCTTAACTAAAGCCTCAGTTCTTCATCACCTTCGAGCAGCTGAAGAAGCTCCCTTTCTAACTGGAGCAGGAAGTCGGACTGCACTGGTTTATTGGACTGTGTCAGCTTTGGCACCAGTACGCTCACACTCCTCCTAAAATCAGAGGGAATGACACGGTATCCATCATCTACCCACACTTTTCTTCACCGTCACTGTTTCTATTTTAATGCTGACTGTTACGTTTATGACCCCACATCCCCCTCTGACACTCATCAGGCAGCTAAATGTGAAAGCTTTGAAGATGAAGCTCGTAGCTGATGGAAAACGTTAACTACTGTGAAAATGTCAGTAGTCTGAATGTTGAAAGCATGTGTTTAAAAAGCAGACACTGCATGTAATCTGGTTTAAAAATTACTACTGAATGTTTAGGAATAGCACGGAGGAGTGGAACAAATGAAAGGTTGACTGTTACAGAAGTGAAATGAAGAGAAATGATGAACAGCAACATTTCTCATCAGTTAGACTCAGATGTGTTTTAGATGCTATAAAAATGGTCAGTTCAGCTGAGCTGAGCCACAGAATCACTCAAACTCTGTATGAATTTATTCATTTTTAATAATGAGAGAAAACCTCCAAATGTCGGCGCTGTTAAAAGTTTTACAGCCTGAACCAAAGCCTCTAATGAGAAGAGTTAGACATTAGTTCCCATTCGCCCTTTTTG
Organism: Melanotaenia duboulayi; assembly: GCA_026261665.1. NCBI lineage: Eukaryota > Metazoa > Chordata > Actinopteri > Atheriniformes > Melanotaeniidae > Melanotaenia > Melanotaenia duboulayi. Next base: position 28,403,109 of record CM047989.1, on the reverse strand, counting down.
TTTTATATCAGGAAAAATGGACTCATTCAGACTCACACACATACAGGTGGATGTGTTTCATGTAAAGCAGGTGTGTAGCAACCAAACTGTAGTAATGGCAAATAACGTAGTCATTTGACAATTTAAATTAGCCAAAATGATTATTTTACTGGCTTTATTACGTTTAAAATGGTCAAAATTATTATGTTACTGGCTTTATTACGTTTAAAATGGTCAAAATTATTATGTTACTGGCTTTATTACGTTTAAAATGGTCAAAATTATTATGTTACTGGCTTTATTACGTTTAAAATGGTCAAAATTATTACTTTATTGGCTTTATTACATTTAATTATTATGTTATTGGCTTTATTTAATTTAAAATAGCCAAAATAGTTACACTATTGGTTGTAAAATGGCCAAAATGATGACGTTATTATCCGTTATTGCATTTTTGGTTGCTGTAAGGTGTACGGCTTCTTTACCTGTCACATTCCTCTTTGTGCCAAAGTGCATTTGTTACATTTCTCTGTAAAATGTTCCTGTACTTGAATTTGATGCATGAAGATGACATGTTTGTCCCATCCTTTAAACTCCAGAGCAGACATCCTGTTTTCAGTCAGAATTAAGGTGTGTTGCATTCAGTAAAATAAAAAAAAAACTGCTCTGTTTTTCTGAATTAACAACATTTTACCACTACAGTTATAATTTCACTCAGGGGATAAAAGACCTCTGTGTTGTTTGTCCAGATAATCTCCTCAGCTTCTCTGCATCAGCCCCATCGTGTCCCGTTGGTGGACTTTCATTCAGTCGGACATTGTTTGGACTCATTCAGGTCTCAAAAGTCTGGAAATGATTTTATCACTTTTTTTGTGGTTGTTCATGCCTGAGGCTTCATCCTCAGTGTCACACTCTTATTAATTCAGAAAAACAGAAAAAAAGGGAACAAAAAATAAGTTTTATTTTTTATTTTATTTTATTTTATTTTATTTTATTTTATTCAGTACACGTCCATACAGTAGAACCTAAACTAAAGTGTCTTCAAGTGAATGCAGTGGGCTTCCATAAGTCAGTGATACAAGAGGTTAAAAGAAAAACTTCCCCTGCTGGACTCCCTCACCATTATCATCACCATCACCACCACCACCATCACCACCACCACCCCCACCACCATCATCACCACCACCATCATCACCACCACCACCATCACCACCACCACCATCATTATATGCTTGGTTTTAGAAGCTTTATGTATTTATTTTAGCAGATGAATGTGTTGTTTTCTTGCCTTTTCTTTAGAGCTTGGTGTTTTTGTAAATTGGTGATAAAACCTTGTTTTTTTCAACCATCTGTTATTACGTGATGATGATGATAATCTCCAGCGAGGTAAAGATGTGTCGGCCTCCTGATCTGCTCTGCTTTTGTTTTTTTGAAGACTTAAACTCATTTCCATTCATACGCCTCCTCCTGCCTTTTTTATACCCTGAGACTGAAGAGGGTTTTGTGAATCTGGGTTGGTTCTGCTTTTTAGAAGAAAAAAAAAAAACATTACATAATTTTTAAAATTGAAAATAAAAAAAATAAATAAAAAATGAAAAAAGATGAAATCAAACATTAGCCATTGAATGAGTCAGCGGTTGTCTAAAAAATTCTCCATCTTCTGGTTTAGTCTCCGCTTTTATTGGAGCTGTTCATAGCTTCCATCTTGTTATCGTCTCCAGCCAGAGCAGCGCGTCCGGTTTGAGAAGATTATGTCTGTGTTGAAGTGAGGATGTGTTAATAGAGGTGTGAAGTTCCTGGAGGGTCTCAGCCTCACGCTTTATTACCTGCCCATCAGTTTCTCCCTCAGCCTTCATCTGTTAATAAAGCTTCTCTGAGCCGTTGAGTCAGCAGATTTCTGTCATGCTGGACCTCTGATAAACTCCTCTGCTCAGTTTTATGATCCCAGGAGCCCAAGAGGAGTCGTGTGATCTTTGTTTATCTGGAAAAAAAAGGGCTGAATTGCATAAGGAATGCTTTAATTTTTCATCCAAATAACTAGAAAAACACTTGAACTAAATTCAGAATGTTTTGCTGATTTGCAGAAAGAATACACAGAAGAGATTAATAAGCCCTAAAATAATTAGTTTGAGTTACTGGAGTTACATGGACATAGATGGTGATCATATACACACCATTAAATTATTTTACTCAGCTTGAACAACACACTGTAAACATTATTTGTCTTAATATAATGAAAAACACAGCATACGAAGAATTAGACTTTAACCCAGTGAAATAATTCTGCCAGTGCAGTAAGATAAGAATGTATTTCTGGGCTTTCAGTGGCTGAGAAACATCTAAAAACAAGTGGTGAAACACTATTATTAACAAGTTATTTTTACTTAAAAGCTAGACAGCATATAACACTGTTCGAGCCATTGCAATGCTTCACATTGAATCCATCACTTATTTACATTAATGCTGCTGGTGGTGAACTGTCCACGCTGGTGGTCCTTCATACAGTCATTCAAGATGGGTTAAGTGTATTTCAAGGACAGATTGACTGGGATGAAGTGGGAGTCGAACCACCTACCTGCTCTACCACCTGCCACTGCCACCCAAATGTACCATGTCAACTGCCATAATAGTGATAATAGATTTCAGAAGAATCATCTTTAGTTTTTCTTGTTTTCCGATGTTTTGTCCCAGAGTTAAAATGACGCTAAAAGAAGCATCGACAGGATAGTTTGGAGTTTGTTTTTTTTCAGTGACAGAAAAATAATCTATCATAAACTGTGTTTCTGTTGGTATCTAATCACTTTGCTAATATATGTTTTATTGTCTTAGAATAAACCATTTATATTTACTTGCTGTGGGTCCCAATGCATGGCAGCTGCCGTGTTTGTGCCACCATTTTTACTATGGCGTCACTGAGTGGACAAACAACTCTGGGTGGAGCACTGTTTGGGATAAGTAACACCTTAAAAGAACCACTGAAGACAGAACACAAACACACAATGTTCCAGAAGTTACCTTTAGTAAAAGTATTCCTCTTCTTGGTAGTTCAAACTGTTGAAAATACAGTACAATGGTACTTTTTTTCTCCACTGTCCGGCCTCACAGCAAGAAGGTTCGAACCTCAGCGGGGGATGGAGGGTTCAGACTGACTTTTCATGCATGTTGGAGTTATGCATGCTTTGCGTTACTTCCTCCCACCCTCTAAAGATATGCATGTTGGGTTAACTGGTCCCTCTAACTTCTCCCTAGGAGTGAGTGTGAGTGGTTATTTGTCTCTCTTTGTTGGGCCTGTGATGGACTGGCGACCTGCCCAGGGTGTACCTGCCTCTCGCCTGCTAATTGCTGGGATAGACTCCAACTTCCCCACAACCCTGAATTGAAATAAGCAGTATAGAAAATGAAAGAATGATAAAATTAGTACTTACTGAGCAAACCATCCCTGGTAAAATCATTAGAATCGTGAAAATCTGTCTCGACACTTTTCTCTGGATTTTTCATTTTTCATGGTATCTTGTTTATGTTCTACTGAAAATAAAATATGAGTTGATGAGATCTGTAGATCATTAAATGCTGGTTTTATTTACATTTTATACAGAGACCCAACTTTTGGGAAATTGGGGTTGTATGTCCTGACATGACTTTATTTTATTTATCTAATTTAGTCTTTTAAAAATCTGATCAACAATTAAAACGTACACCAAGCATATTGACATAAAATATCACACCAAGAAGTAAAATTCATGACACTCACATGATATCCTCACAGCTCCTCTTACAGGCTGAATTCAGAGAATTGTGGGAAAACTATTCAAAATGAACAATCGAGCGGATGTACAGGGGGAAGGAAACAGGCTGCAGCTGAGCTGTCAATCAGAAATCTTCTTTCACTGGGGTTACAAATGTTTGAAAGCATAAAAACAAACTCAGAATCAGTTATTTATACAACATAAATTGGTAAAACGAACATCTAAAAGATGTGGCTCCCGCAGAGCAGAGACGGCCTCATGTGGCCGCTTGCAGAGGTCGTTAAGGGAAGCATGTTCAGGTGTGGCAGCCTGTCACACAGCTGAGCAGCAGTTTTTATCAAACCAGGAGGAAGTCAGTTTCTGTACTGAATGGGCTGCAGCTTCATAGAGGGCTTTTTTCTGAAGTAAAATGATAAATCAAAGTTGAATTCTTAGTGGAGTTTCAGTAACAAACATGTTTTCTTGAGTCATCTGATCAGTGTGTATCCTTAGTTTTATTTTTGTGTTGTATGAGAGTAGGATCTCCCTACGTGTGTTTTATGCTCCGAGTTGGTTTTTAGTGCTGCAGGATTGCTAGAAAGCATAGCTATGAAGGAGGAAATCGCTGCTGCTGTGTTCTTCATGGCTCGGCTGGTGAAGAGGTATGGCTGCCTGGGTAACGAAAGCAGGGAACGTTTTGCTGCAGCTCTGACTTCCGTTCTGTTTGAGAGCTACAAGAACCACTGGCATCCCAGTGCACCCAGCAAGGGACAGGCCTACAGGTCAGTAATCTGTGTTGAGAACAGGAGCCATCATCCTTGGTCCTGTTGAGTAGAATAATGGCAGGAATAATCTGTCTTAATATAAGGAAAAACACATTTAAATTGAGACAATCCAAACTATGATCCAGTGGCTTCAGTGTCTCTGAGCGGACGAACAACTCTGTGAGAAACTTTAAAATTGCAGTACCGGCCTTATTTGATTGGTANGTGTCTCTGAGCGGACGAACAACTCTGTGTGAGAAACTTTAAAATTGCGGTACCGGCTTTATTTGATTGGTGCTAGAGCACCGTTTGGGATAAGTAATGCCTTAAAAGAGCCGTGGAAGAGGATAGTACACATGTACACAATGTTCAAGATGTTAGTTGTAGTTAGATGTAGTGCAGTCATCGCTGCACCTGAGGCCACCGAATCCACTCACCTGAAAACACACTTGACTGGAAGAATTTTGGCCACTAATAACCACCGTACATTTACAACTGTACTTGTTACTAGGAGGCATTTCTTTACCATCAGATATTATTACAAAAAGCAAACACTGGGATAATGATGATGTAGTTTTCCCTACCAGAGGCCTTCCTGCCTGTATGTCTGAACCAGTCTGTGCTGACTGTGGTGTTTCAGGTGTCTACGGATGAACCGTGTCCTGCTGCAAGATCCGGTTCTACAACAGGCTTGTGAGCGGAGTGGGGTACGCTACGAGGATCTGGGCTTGCCTCAAGAACTGACAGTGTGGGTCGATCCAGGGGAAGTGTCTTGCAGGTTTGACTTCAAGCTACAGAGTTTCAGTGTGCGCCTAAAAACTAGAAGATCCCACAAACATCCCTGAGAAAGAGCATCTGCTCTGTTTCAGTGCAGGCCTTTGTTTTCAAACTGGTTAGCTTCTCTCTGCTTTGGTCATCTCCTTCCTGAAGGTATGGTGAACAAAGCACTCCATTCTGCGTCTCAGCCGTGGACAGCTGTCGTAGAGGAGACGGAGAATTTTCGCGCCGTATCCACGATGCTGTGGAGCGGGCGAGCCTTGACGTACGATCAGGTAGCTCCTCTGATGAAGATGAGGGAGGTGGAGACAAGAGCGGAAGCAGCAACAGCAGCCTATTGGCTTCCTACTCTGCTGCAGCTCCTCCCCAAACCCTGGAAGCAAAAACCATCCCCACTGTCAGCAATCCCAACAGCGTGTACCGGGTAGGTTAAATACATTTAGACATGAGCAATACTATAAATAAAATAACCTTAATATAATCACACTGAAAAGAATTTCTGCTGAATTCTGTCCAGGGTTTCCTCAGTTTCCCAGTTTGGCACTTTCTTCAGTTCACAGCCGTCCTTTATGTTGTAATGTTCATTAGCCCCAAACTGGGTACCGTGTACAACTCCAAACCCATATTTTTATTCTACAAGAACGTAAAAAACCATAAGGTGTTGAAACTGAGACATTTTACCTTGAACTTAT
>CM047989.1:28261168-28276030 GCA_026261665.1 Melanotaenia duboulayi | reverse complement strand
TGCTACATGATCCTGTTTAATTTAAATAGAGGGCTAGCAAGGCTGCAAGTTGGTTTAATTGATTTTAAAGTAGCTACAGCATGGAAATGTGGAGAATGTATATCCTGTAACCAGTCTGATTTTGTTTAAGAAGATATAAAAATGAAGAGAAAGAGTGATATTTCTGACTTTTTGTAAAGCAGAATGACACAGATCAGGGCAAGACAGACCACAGCCCCAGTACCAGCATCCCGACAGCTCCCAACGTGGAGCTAGATACACAAAGATCCAGTCTACCACCATTGCCAGATGGTGNTCAGGGCAAGACAGACCACAGCCCCAGTATCAGCATCCTGACAGCTCCCAACGTGGAGCTAGACACACAAGGATCCAGTCTACCATCATTGCCAGACGGTAATAAACCAAAACTGATCCCCCTACATCAAGCTTCACATACTGCACCCCAAAACAACCAACTTACCATTCTATGGATCTTTTTTAACTTGTTGCAAAAATTTCCAATTAAGATGTATTATTCTCATGTCTCTCTAATGTGTCCACAGTTATTACAGCAGTGGATGTGAGTGTATGTTAGAAAAAGAATACAATCACTTCCTTTATTACTATATGACCCCCCTTGATAAAGTCTTCTGCACCCGTTGGACCCCTCGTGTATAAAAGTCTAGCTCTGCTATTGTCATGTGATGGTTTCTTGTGGTACATTTGATCAAAAACATTCCCAGGTGATACTTGTGTTTATCTGTGGAAATCAAAGGAGGATGTATTTGTTTGCATCAGTTCTTGATATTGCTAAGATCAAATCAATTTGAAATGAATAATTATGGATTTTCTAACATTTTCTTTTTTCTGAATAAGCGTATATTTTCTTTTCTTTACTTCAAAGAACACACATCATTCTTCTTATGGGAAAAAAAGGATCATCTTTAGTGAAGGTAGATTTGGTTTCTTTTAGATAATCTCATTGTCTCTGTCTTTCCTCCATTTCAGTGTCTCTCTATCAGCAGTTTGTTTCATCTCAGATACTTTCCTCAACAGGAAACAGAGCTCCCCCTCAACCCCATTAGGGACCAGTGTCTAGTTACAATAATGTGTGTGTGTCTGTGTGTGTGCTTGTGTGCCTGCACATCATGTATAGCCCAGATCTTGCTGAGTAAGGGCATGGACTAAGAAAGAAAAAAAAAAAAGACAAAAGAAGGTAGAAATCCACCCACATGAATGAGCATCCTCTCACACACAAAGCGGAGGCTCATATTGCAGTCATGCAGCATATTCAGCATGTTCAGCCAGTGATGTCACTTGTCTTTACTGAATGAATGCATGAATTCAGATTTTATCCTGACCTTATTTCCCTGTCACTACGCTCACTGCTGGGGCCTCTAAAATTTTAAAATTTAAATAAGGTAATAAATGATGAAATAGTCTATAACAGCAGCTTTATAAAAGCTCCACAACAAGAAGGCGGAGGAGGAGGATGACGTCTGTATTTACATAATACAAAATACACACTCGCCGGTTGGTGTTTGCTCTATAGTCAGCAGAAAAAATTGGTTCCACACAAATCTGTGTCAGCAAAACTGACTCTTGTAGCATCTCATACCCAAGACACAACACAATTTAAAAAAACACTCATTGTGTACAGGGTTAGACCCCCTTTTCCTGCAGAACTGCCTTAATCCTTGGTGTCATAAATTCAACAAGGTGTTGGAAACATTCCTCAGAAGTATTGCTCTATATTGTCATGGTAGCATCACACAGTTGCTTCCTCCGTTCCACCACATCCCAAAGCTGTTCTACTGGACTGAGATCTGGTGGCTGTGGAGGCCATTGGAGTCCAGTGAACTCAATGTTTGCATGGACATGAGTATTTGGATTAGAAATGATTCATTACTGTGCATGCCCGTTCAGTCAGTCGTATGTCAATATAATGTAATTGCTTGAATTCTTAAAAAAAAACAAAAGAAAAAAAACCTTTTTAATGGGGTAGCAGCTGAAATCAGAAGAGGCCAATGAATATGCACATGCAGCTGCATTTGTTTACATTAGAAACCTTATTAGTGTCTATGTAAACAGAACAGGTCTGACTGGAATTGTGTACCTGATTGAGGAAATTTTGTGCGAATAAACATAGCTAGGCTGCTGGTTCGAGCCTCGGCTGGGGCTGGGTCTTGCCTGGGGAGTGGTGGCCTTTCTGTGTGGAGTTTGCATGTTCTCGCCGTGTATGCGTGGGTGCTCCGGCTCCCTCCTGCTGTCCAAAGACATGCATGTTAACTGGTCACTCTAAATTCTTCCTAGGAGTGAGTGTCTCCGTGAATGGCTGTTTGTCCCTATCTGTGTTGGCTCTGTGACGGACTGGTGACCTATCCAGGGTGTATCCTGCCTCTCACCTGCTAAAATGCTGTGATAGGCTCCAGCTTACTCGCAACCTGTAAAGGACTAAGCGGTACAGAGAATGAATGAATAAACATAGCTAATATGTCCAATATCACTCAGGTAGACTGTGCTGGACATGTCATATTGGTACTAAGGGGCCTAAACTGGGCCAAGAAAATATACCCCATACCATTACACCACCAGCAGCCTGGAGCGTTGATTCAAGGCAGGATGGATCCATGATTTCATGATTTTTCCACCAAATTCTGAGCCTACCATCTGAATGCGGAGCTGAAATAGAGACTCATCAGACCAGGCAACATTGTTCTATCTTCTGTTGTCCAGTTATGGTGAGTCTGTGAGTGTGTCTCATTGTGAGTATCGTGAATACACTGGAAAGTAGTGCGTAGTGCACACTAAGCACTTTCTTCTGTAGTCCACACTATCGTGGGTAAGTGCTGACCCAAATGGAACACTGACGCGTTGCAATTATCTGTAGTGATGTACTAGCATTACTCTCTTTTGTTTACTCTTTGCTTAACCCCACCTGTAAACTATGTTGCATCCAACGCCAATGCAGGATCCTCCTCCTATTGGCTGAACATGAGTTGAAACGTATTCTTATTTATTTATTTTAATGTTCATTACCCTCCTACACAGAGGTGGTCCTGGCTAGTTTTGTGCCCTGGGCGAACCCCCCATTCAGGATCAGGCTCCTCCTTGCTTTTCCTCTGAGAGTGAGACTCAGCCTGCTAACAACCTCTGCAGTTGCGAGTTGATCCCCCGCTCGTCTCCCCCCTGGCTTTTCTTCTGACACACACACAACCTGTATACATGACTCGCAGCAGCAGGCTGACACGATAGTAGCGCCCCTTAACTTGACGTGAAAATGAGCGGTGTTAGTCTAGAAAACTTTTGAGGGCACTCGTGCACCCCCAAATAGATTGGACCCTGGGTGGGTCATACTTTATTCTATTAACTGCCTTTTAAGGACCTCATTTATGTAACGGTCCCGTGGCCTACACTGTTTAGTCTACCTTAGTTGATAACAATAGAAAGCACCACAAGCACACACATTTGTATGTTTTTGCATGTTTCCCCCATACCTATTAGTATAAAGTGCAATTAAAAAAAAACTTGTAAAACAGTTTTTAAATATATAAGATATCTTACACTGAGTTAATGTACTTTACAATATAAACTGTATATCTGTTTATGTTGGTGTTTACATTGATACAGTGCACATTTAGCAACAGGAAACTAATAATACTTAGAAATCATAGTTTAAAATATGAAATGCTGTAAGGAAGATGCTAAACACAGGGATGCAGCAAACTTTTTAGTGAAACATTTTATTGAAATATTTCTGTCTTGCCTCCCCCTCTACTCCACAGCAGCGTCCTTGGCGCCAGACACAGTCCTGCCACATAAATGCCTCAGTGCCACTGCTGGCACAGTACTTTGATGGTCACAATGGCCTACAGCAAACACACACTGGCAGGTCATACGTCACATTATTTATGTTTATATGCACTTTATGGGTACTTTGCAGTCTCTTTTATCTAAAGTGATGTACAATATAAATACAACCTTGGTTATATTTGCCAAGAACAGAAAAAAAAATGCCATTTAAAGTATGCTATTACAAGATTTTGCAATTGTGTTCAGCCTATAACTGCCTAAAAATTATGATCTGCCCACATTCATTTGAAATTATTCTGCATCTAATGTAAACAATTATGCATACATTTATATTTACTTGTAAACTTCAACACTGGCATGCCTCTTTCCAGTAAATAATGAGGGATTGGTAAATAAGGGTCCTGGTGTCCTCATCTGTCCCTGCAACATTAAAAATATCTGAATAAATAAATAAATAAATAAACCATGAGGGAGCAAAGTAGAAGAAAATCACACACCTCAAGCCTTTGCACGTTAACAGTAATTATACTACTGCAGATTACAGTTTTATTAATCAAACAATGTTTTGATCATTGTAAAAGCTACCCATACATCATATATCTCTTTTATTCAGCTCAGTCTGGGCAATTCAGATTTGCTTTCAAATCAATTTTCAGATCAAGGATCATTTAGTTTATGCCATAGACACTGCAATGCTTTGTCTGGAGGTTCAACAACAATGAATAAACGTACAGAACTTATAGCATTCACCATTTGGAAAACATATAACTTATCTACGTCTGTGACCCGGCTACAAAACCGCTAACATAACTCTACTGAGTCGGTATAACCTCCAACAAATGTTCTGTCCATAACTGTCTCGAGGGATAGAATAGATAGGTAGCATGCTGTTGTATACATTAGAATTATGATCGAATAACTTCATGCTAACATCTGTACAAAATAGTCTACACCGGTACCGCTGAGTCGTTATTCAGCTCTGGAAAACTGGTCGAAAGTCCCTCCTATTTCACTGTGTCAGCAAAATGGCGTCTGTTTCTTGCGCGTAGTGTCCATCATTTCACACTGGATTTTTGGTTGATTTTAGGGCAGCATCCTGGTACATTCAGTTTACTGAGTTTTTGCTTAAATTTCAGTGTGAATGCACTACGCATTTAAACATAGTGTTCGGATTAGGGCGAGTGTGAGTATTGAGACACACCCTGTGTGAATTGTAGCCTCATTTTCCTGTTCTTAGTTGACTGGAGGCGCCTGGTGTGGTCTTCTGCAGCTGTAGCCCATCTGCTTCAAGGTTGCATGTGTTGTGTGTTCAGAGATGCTATTTGGTTGTTGCCCAAAAATGAAACCTTCCGTTGGTTCTTTTACAAAGACACTTTTTTCAGTTAATTCTTTTCTAAAAGAATGCCACATAATTTCTCTGTACAGGAAAACCAGCCCATAATCCAGTGTTGCTTCTGACACTGGATAAAAACCACTCACCACACGACTAATATAACAAACAAAAAATTAAGCATCTTCTGAGTCATACTGAGTTTGTCTAAGATGATATGTTTCATGTCTAAAAGTCAGATTTGTGCCCTGTCAAGCTCCAACAGCTGAACTGATGGAAGAGGGAGGAGTTAGAGAGAGGAAGAGAGAAGGAGGGGCAACTGGAGTGTATGAGAGAGAGAGAGAGCATGCAGCTTTCAGTCATTCATCTCTCAGAGAGAGGAGAGGAAACTACAAAAGGAGGGAAGAAAATAAATTTTTATTAACATTCAGCTGTCCATCTGATTCCACACTCCTCTTTGATTTCACTGGCTGTTCTCTTTCTTTTTCATCATCGTCTCGTCCTGCGTGGAGATACTTCCACTTCTTCCTCCTGCATCTGGGGACTCTTTGTAAACTGCAGATAAACAACCAAGCAAACTCAGAACTGTCATTATTTTTGACTGGATTTCCAACAACAGAAGCATCTCCTCCAACTTGAATATCTTTCTAGCTTGGAAGGAGAGAGCAGAGCTCTTCTGTCAGCGTGCATAAAAGGACTGGTTTTTCAGGGAGGTAGAGGAGGAGGTGACCTGAAGAGGAAACACCGGGATCAGAGTGCTCCGGGAAGAGCTCTGGGAAAAGGAGGAGGATAAGGAGGAGGGCGCGTCACACAGAGGCAGAGCATCCTCACTACCCTCAAACACACACCCTTCAGACCACAGGACTCCAGGAATTCCATGAAACTACAGTGTGTTTTACCAAAGTCAAGTCAGTTTTAAACAAACAGACAAAAACTCAGCCACACTGCAGAGATTTGCAGAGACGTGCACACACACACACACACACACCGTGACATCCAGGACACGCCACAAAATGGATCTCCCACCAGTCAGAGGTAAGCATAAATTCATCCTGTCGCCATTCGATCTGCTGATGAACTATTGATGATTGCCATGACCTTGGAAAAGCAGCGTCCTAATAGGATATTTCACACTCAGCATCTTGAAATATGGTTTCTGTCCCAAGTTTTGTACCTATTATTTCTGCAGCAGCTGCAAAGTCCAGAGTTTCCACTGCTTACACTTATGAGCTGGATCACCAACAGTTATATTAATATAAAACTCTGCTTCCTTTCAGTGGTACGCTATTGTTGAATTAATATTTGGATTTACTGTTTTAGTGTTTGATGTCAAAAATGCAAAACGATTTCCTGCTTTGGTGAATAAACGGCTGGCAGATGGGCGCAAGTCTGCTCCATCTGCTTCCGTTGGAATAAAAACAAGCCCCTAACTGTCTTTCATATTCCTCACAGGATTAAGCTGAGATTGATTTTCATCTCAACGGTTCTATTAACAATTAAAAAGAAAAAAAAACTGGATATTGGTCAGTAGATGAAAGGCAGCTTACACCTTCCTCCTGTTTCCTTTTGGAGTGAACAAAGTCTTTCTGGTAAAATAAGAATTTAAAATGTCTTCGTTACACAGCTGGTTAGTCCAGCTAAAAGCTGTCATTTCTCACTGGTTTTCTGGAGGGGAAACCAGTATAAAAACTCTTCAAGTCTTCAACTTTTGGCAGGTCTTCATTATGTGGCCGGTTATCTCAGTCGTCACTGATCATTTTTGCTCCTTGTGTGTTTCCTGAAAAAAGAATTTATCTGCTGAGGTGGACAGGCATATCCACGTTTCCGTTAAGCTGAATTAATTCATCCTGACATCGTGTCTCCGGATCTGCAGGGATCTGTGGGCTGTGGGATTTCTCAAACATCCCAACTAGAGAGAGAAAATAGTTCTGAAAAGTCATTGTGTGTTTGCACAGTTTGTGGAAAGCTGTGATGGGGACATGTGGGGTTGCAATTGATTGTCCTCAAGGTCGGATGTGGAATGTCAATATCCATCTCCGCTGGGGTAAGAGTGGGGTGGGGGTTGGGGGTGGATGAGAATTTGATGGGATGGACTGATGGGAGGGAGTGAAAGAAAGTGGGGATGACAGAAGCAAAGAGATTGACTAGTGATAGATGGTTGGAAGGGAGGGGACAGCAGAGGAATATGGCGCATATGAATGAATGAGGAAAGGAAGAGCGTGTGGAGTGAAGAACCCCTAAAGCTCTGACGAAGTACAAAACTACAAACTTGTTTTGATTTTACTATATTTATTTGTGTTGATATCGTGTTCAGTAGTTTTGTAAGCTGAGCTTGTTTTGAATATCTTTCATTTGAGTTTGCCTTGAAGTTTAACTACTGACTGAAAAGAAAGGATTATATTCTAATTTACCACAACACATTTTCCCTGAAACACACTGGGAAAAAGTTGGGTTTGTTGAAAAGATTTTGCTGTGTGCTTTACTTTGTAAAACCATGAGATATTATTTCCTTACTAATTTATATTAGTTTATATTTAAGTAATGTGACTAAAATTTAACCTCACAAGTGGCCCACATTAGGAGGTGGTGGCAGTTTACGTTTTATGACAGAGACGGAGGTTAGCTTCACATCCGTTGTTGTCCTGTTTTAGAATTCATTGTATTTTTCTACATTTTTACGATTTTAATATTTTTCTTGTATTTCTAATCCACATTTTATGGCTGCATTCCCGGAAAAATGCCTAGTTTAGTTTTTTGTTCCTTAAAGATTTTGCTTTTTAATCATATAAGATTTTCCAATAACATGTGTTCATCAGTTTGGCCAACTGTGCTTGTTTTGAATATATTTAATTTAAGTTTGCCTTAGGGTTTAACTTCATTTGACTGAAAATAAACTATTTTATTGTAATTTATCAAACATGAATTATTCATATAACAAGATGGGGAAAAGTTATGTTGGTCCAGTCTTTTTCAGTTAGTAAAGCCATAAAATGTGGATTATTACCCTACTAATTTATATTGGCTTGTGTTCAAGTCATGTGACTAAAATAAAACCTCACAAGTTGCCCACATTAGGAGGTTAGAGGGGTGGTGGTGGTTTAAGTTACAGGACCTTTACCCAGGTGCCAGAGGTTAGCTTCACATTTAATATTATGTTTTAAAATTCATTGTATTTTTATGAGTTTTTCTTGTTTTGATGCTTTAAATTTTATGGCTTATCACCACCCAAAAAAAAAAAAAAACTTAGTTTAGCCTTATATGTGTTTTTTATTTCTTTCTTAAAAATGTATCTTTCTAACTCCTTTAAAAATTTTTAACTCTTTTGTTATTGGAATTTTCTATTTTAACTCATATATTCTTTAAACACCCTGCGATGGACTGGGGACCTGTCCTTGGTGTACCTGCCTCTTGCCTGCCAATTGCTGGGATAGGCTCCAGGTGCTTGCAACCTCAATTGGACTGAGCAGTGTAGAAAACTAAAAGAAGAAGAAGAAAAACCTTAGAGCTTTTCTGAGAAAGTTTCTCTGTAATTTTGTCCTGCTGCCTTCAGTGGCCTAAATATGCCACCATAATGGTGTGCAGTCAAGTTAAACAGCAATTTAACAAGCAGCTGAGAATATTTTGTGTCATGTTAATGTTTTAGTGCTCTAGTGATTAATAAGCACTACCCAAACTTTACAGTTTGTATAATGCAGAAATTGAGGTCCCTCAGTTTTAGCATAAATCACATGTTGTTCAGGGAAATCATGGAAACTAAGAAGGTAAGTACTCACCTTAAGTCTCAGTGATTTACTTCAATTGCTGCCAAACTCTGATTTAAAAAAGCCAAACTTCTTAATCTTCATCATCATGAACACAGTTTCAAAGAAAAACAATTTCCTACCCAGAGGCTGAATGGAGAAAAGTACTTTTTTAATTAGCCATACTTTATTTCACTGCCATTAAACATCTCTTAAAGTTTAATATAACTACTATGATAACACATTGGCAGCATTAATTGAAAATAAACGTGAAGCTTTCAGAGTCATTGCTTAAAAACTTGAACAAATTACAAGTATGAACAGAAACGTGGTGCTTCAGTATTCATACTGTATATCATGTAGAGTCACAGTAAAACGGTAGTGTTGATGAGCCATCTGAAAACCAATAATCTAAGACCTGAAGAAAGTTTAACTTCTGCACAGCACTTTCCCTTTGGACCTCTAAGATACAGCAGCTGATAAACGTTATGTTTGAATAGATTTTCCTCTGCTACAACTCAAGTTAATCAGAGAAATTCATGCACCAGCCCAGTTAGAGAAGGAACTTAGGCTGAACTCATAGTCTGATCCAAGGCAGAGTTTTAGATTAAATTCCCTTAACAAAAAAAAAAGAAGAAAAAAAAAGAAAAAGCAAATCTTCTAGTAAGTCTTATCTGATGATAACCCAAACAGCAAAATCTGACTAGATTCAATTCAGCTTTTAATCTATAAAACACACTCCACTATTTAAATTACACTTTATAATGAGTCTTTTTTTTCCTTCTCAACACATGATGTAGATCAGTGGGGGACTTCCAAAGAGCACAGGGGGTCCCCCAGGCTTTGAACATTGGTCCATCAAAGCAGCAGCACTGACTGAAGGTGTGCTGCACTGACTTGTAAGTCATTTGGCAACTAATCTTCACTTATTGAGTCATATGGACCAGTCAGCCTAAAACACACGAGTCAGATTTGTCTTTAAAAACTCTTTGCTAAAGACAAATTGGTTTATTTAATGTTTTAAAGTTAGGATTAAGGAAGCATTGTCCCTTCTAAGCTAACTGGATGGAGTCCNTTAAGGAAGCATTGTCCCTTCTAAGCTAATTGGATGGAGTCCTCTTCCATTCATCACATTCTCTTCGCCATCTGGGATACACACTGATGTTAGCTCTAGAGTCAGTGTTCGGTGCACAGGGTGCTCCTCTGCTGTCACTCCCAGACACACAGGGAATTGCTCAGCAGCTGCACACTTCCAGTCAGTAAATGCTAACTGGAGTACGATATTCTCCTGTGTTAGTCTAAACAAGTAAAATGCATCAAGTTTGAAGGTTAGAGGCAGGAGCAGACAGTCATCTATAGTCAGTCTACTTCTTTTTTTTTTACTTCATTACGTACCAAAAATGTTCAGTTAACCCTTTAATGACCGAACAATTTTAGAAATAGTTGTTTTAACCAGGGGAAACAGGAGGGTGTATATGTAGACAGAGGCTATCTAGATGGATTTCTAGAAAGAGAAAACCTGGTTATGTTAGCTTTTCAGTTTGTTTAGCCACTTTCTGCTTCCTCTTAACTACCAGCCCTTCACTGAAGGACTTTGTGTCTTCATCCAGTACCTGTGGGGAGCCATTCTTAGCTTCTTCTGCTATTGGACCAGCTTTTCATTATTTATCTCTGAGAGCTCAGAAGGTGAACGCACTATATAGTCTTTAATGTAGACTGTTTAAATATGCACATTTTAGTTGGTGTTGTGTGTGTATGTTGCTGCACTGTGTAGTGTTACATTTTGAGGCTGTTCATTTAAGGTGATTCTTGAGGAAATATGTCAAATGTACATATTTCTTTTCTTTTTAGACCCCATCTGTGTTTTTTAAAAAGAAACCGACACTAGTTAGCTAGTTTCGACATCCATCTTTGTTACTTCCCTCTCTTTGCATGTAGATTTTAGGTTGTTCCAGCTGTTGCTAGTAAAATCTTTATGATATGCAGTTACCATTTTAGGCCGCATTAATTCTTCACAGGCCCATCATGACACGTTACAACTGCAAATCATTCACAGTTATGATCTGCTGGAANTGCAAATCATTCACAGTTATGATCTGCTGTAACTGTAATCCTACCATGACCGAGTTAAGAAAGGTTACAAATACCTTTGTCAGTTTGAACGAAAAGTTTGTGCAATCTGTTAATTTTGTCCACTACCTGTCAGCTGGGAACGCTGCAGAGGTTACCCGTTGTCTCTTCATCTCTGGAGCAGTTTCCGGGTTTCAGTGTGTAGAAACAACTAGGTCAACACGAGAACCAGTTTAAGTGCCGCAATTATAACTCAAGACACAACTCGGCCAAGTTTAAACCTATAAACAAATGGTCCGGATGGTCACCACAACTTTATTTATTTTTTAATCATTGTTAGCATCGTCCATGTCTCACTCATTCACTGCTTCTTCCCTTCCTCTTTCCTTCCCTCCCTGCTGGACTTGCTGGTCTGCAGTGTCTATTTCAGTCTTTCCGTTGGGGTCAGATTCGGCACATCCGGTATCTCATCCAGTTTATTGTCATTCAATCCTGCTGCACTCCCGTAGGGCATCAGGAGGAAGGCCCCTGGGTCTCAGTGCCTGGCTGGCCGCTCTCTCTCTCTCTCTCTCTCTCTCTCTCTCTCTCTCTCTCTCTCCCTCATGATTCAGACTGGGTTCCAATCAGTATATTTTATCCAGCTTTATTTTCCCAAAAGAAAAACGAAAACATTGTGTAAAAGAAACAGTCTGTATCTGCAGGTTTCTCTTTTATAAGTCTTAAATATGTAATTAACATGAGTCTTATATAAATGAATGGATGTATCAAACATATGGCCTGTGGGCCAAAACTGGCCTGTCATAAGATCTAATCTGGCAGTAATATATATCTGTTTTAATATATTAAATAAATAACAGTTTTTAAAATATCTTAATATAAATAACTGTGACAATCGAATTAGTCCTGGTGAGGTTTAATTTTTTAAGTTTAAATGTAAAACATTTCCAAGTCAAGGCGACAACTTGTTCCATGTTTTCCACCTTTCTCAGACTTCAGTTTGTATCATGAGGTGAGTCAGTTCAGGTGGTCAGGATTACTACACACATGTGGAAATGTATGTACATTTTAACAAACTCTGATCATAATGTGAAGTACTGCACATTTACTTCCAGATAACTGGGATTAGACAGTTGCTGAGTTTATAGATCCCCTGTGATATACAGTGTATTTATGTATATATATATATATATATATATATATATTTCAGGTTTTTCATAATATTTTCTAAAAGGACGGTTCATTAAAAGCAATAATCTTGATAATGTATTTGTACTTCTTTGTGCTAAAACAAAGGGAAAATGTTACGTTTGTATTATTTAGAGGTTATTAAGCTGTTATTTTGCGGGTCCGAACCACTGGAGACCAGATTGGAGTGAATGTGGGTCCTGAACTAGAATGAGTTTCACTCTCCTGATATAGCCACTACCACATTCACATGGAAACATGCAAAAAACTTAGTAGTATTAGAATTAAAATTCAGGAAAAAGTGTTATGTCAGAGTGTGCTGTAAATTCATTTTGATTTTCTAAGCCGAAAAACAAGATTTCCCAAAACATTTTGCTGCAAACTATGATCAGTTTTTTAATTACTGTAACACGACTGGAAAGTTTATTTCTTTATTAAAGAGAGTTAAGAAAGAGACGAAAAGAGCTGAGAAGATGACAGGCTAAAAGTAGCATGAAAGGCAGTGAAGGATGGAGGGAGGAGAGGGAGAGGAGAGGGCAACCCCTCCTCATTCCTAGGGTCACTGCAGTCAGTTTTAAAATAGCCTGAATCCATGATGTCATCTGTGAGAGATGCAGCAATGCTCCATCCATTAAAGTCCATCGACCATCAGCAGGTCGAGTCCAGACTCAGCGGAAGTCGGGGAGTCAGCAGGCAGGCGAAGGATCAGCAAAGATGACAAATTTCTATCTGCTCTGGACATGAAAAGCAGAGTTTTTAAAACTCTCTGCTTTGTTTTGAGCCTGTACTGAAACAAAAATGGATGCCAGAACTCGGTGTTGAAGATTTGTTGCTACTTTGCTCTTATAAACAACTTGTGTGTGTTAAATTTCTCCTGCACAGAACAAATACATTTATAGTTTTGGTTTACATAAAGTTTGTAGAATAACATCCAGGTATGATAAGCCACAGAAGAGAGAGAGAAAAGAAAAGTTCGGTCTGGCTCAAATTTAAATTTCACATTTTCAAAAACTTCTGACGTCACAAGTAACAGAAGTCATTCCACTTTTTATTAAAGCTATCACTTGAACCAATATCTGTTTCCTTGATGCTGTTGCTATAGCAACTGTTTATTACTTTCCTGATGGAAGACAGAAAACAGATGTATCTCCAGTTTTATGAAAACACATGTAGCTTCATTTTAAGCAGATTAAATGTGCATGTCATTCATTGTTTAAACTATATTTCTAACCTGACACGTTCTGTGAAGATTAATGATTAAAATCATTCCCCTGAAGTGTAAAAATGTGTTATTTTGTTGCACACTGAGAAATAAAAAGAAGTGTATTTCAGCTAGAAATGAGGTCATGTAGTAGCGTCTCACAGGCTTGTGCAATAACTAAACCAGGGGTCTGCAACCTTTCCAATCCACAGAGCCNTGTCATTCATTGTTTAAACTATATTTCTATTTCTATTTCTAGCCCAGCTAAATAAAACTTGTTTAGAGTCACAAATGTTACGGAAGATTTAAAAAAAAACACAACTTATAATTTTTGATAAATATCCACTGTAGGAAATATGTTGTCATTTTTGAAGAACCACATTTTTATTTCTGTTTTCAAGTTTTAAAATAAAGAAAAACAAAACTTTTGCAAAAGAAGGATAGACAAACTTTCTTCTATGGGATGTAGATGTCTGTGGAAAATTATGTAAAAAAAAAACAAAACAAAAAGACCCTTGAACTAAACACTGCTTTCTTCTTTGTTTAACACTCACTCTTCTTTCTATCTTAAGCTTGCTTGATTGAGTTCTGAATGCTGCGTTTACCAAAAGCAAGCATCCTGAATGTACCTTCAACTGAAGACTACTCCTGTTGTACCCTCATCAGTAGCACTTGTTTGTACTGTCGCAGTTTGTACTTAAATTGTTGTTTCTTATTGTTAAATCCAGTGTTAGGGGAAGTTACTCTAAGTAATTAGTAATTAGTTACTAGTTACTCATTACCTTTAGAAATTGTAATGAAATTACTTTACTAGTTACTGCATTTGAAAAGAAACGCCACTACTTATTACTTACTTTACCATTTCTTAGTTCACCGTGTAGACATGGACAAACGAATCATCACTGCCTGTCTGCAGAGTGTTTACTGTTTATTGTAAACAAAATGGCTTTAAAACCACAAGAACAACATCCCTGTCTGTGGGAAGAAATGGTCACATTTGTCTAATCATCATTTTATCTAGTATTTCTCTAAATCTGGGCAATTCAATAGTCGACAGGGGGAGCATGTCTCCTACAAAGAACTCTATAACTAGCTTGTTCATTTCTGTCTTACCGGCTGCTGCGCTTCAGGAAACGGAGAAAAAAGCTTAGCTTGTTTAGGCGGGTCGGCTGCTGAAGGACTCCTTCCACTGACCGGCGAGCAGGACCTTTCGCCACAAGTCTGGACTGAACTAAACTGAAATTAATGCGAATATCGCCACTGACCAAAAGTTCTTATCTCCGACTCTCCAGCTTCATTTTTCTGCTTAGGCCTGGTACACACATAACGATTTCTGGGTTGTTTTTGTCCCGATTTTGCCTCTTCCCGACCTCAGACGACAAACACCCGATCATCATGAGATTTCAATGTACAATTATCATTCGGTCTGTGATGTGTTATGAGCCAATTTGTCATGATAATCCACTCCGAACTGGTTGTGGCCGACAATCGGGAATATTGAACACGTTCAATATTTTAGAGCCGATTTCTGAGGAACGACGACA
>CM047989.1:28246565-28257425 GCA_026261665.1 Melanotaenia duboulayi | reverse complement strand
TCTATCTATCTATCTATCTAACTGTCTATATATATAATATCAGTGTAACATCAACTTTTTACATTTTTGCTGCTACATTGATATTGTATGATAAATGTTGGATTTTAAGTGGAATCATAGCATGATCATTCCTTCATTATACATTCTTTTCTGTATTTGAAATTTTCATGGCTGTACATTTGGTTTTGTATGTGCTTGAAATAAACCTACTTACTTACTTACTTACTATACATGCACCACACTCTATGCTGTTTCTGATCTGTTGGAGCCATTATCCTTTACTTCCGACATCTTTGCATCTTTCTCCAGTTTGTCAGTAATTCAATTATTATCTCTCTGTCTGTCTGTCAAGAGTATCTAAAAAATAAGAGTACACATACACTGCCTGGTGGAGCAAAAAATTTGCCACCTGGATTTAACTAATCAAACAGGTACGACGTTCCTGTTGGATGATTATTGCATGGACGGTAATCTTTCAACTAGCATCAAGTTATTTAACCCCAGCTGATGCAGTGAGTAGCTTCTCAATTCTTTAACAATCATGTATAAAACACATACAGTGGTTGTGGGAAAGATGTTAGTCTTTAGATTAAGAAGGGTCAAAAGGTATGCATCAGCAAAGAAAACATCTATGTTATGTAGAAACTACATAACCTGGGTGAAGAACTGCATAACTCATTAATAAAAACTGGGAGGATAGTGGGGAGCCATCATCTTCCAGGAGGAATTGTAGTAGTAAAAAACATCCTGATTGATGGTGATCACTGATGGCTTAAATGTTAAAAATAAAATGGTAGAAAAAACACCCGTAAAACTCAGGGCTAAGTTTAATAGTTAAAGTCAGAACATTTCCACATGAGCAATGTAAACTCCAGGGACTGGAGCTGAACAGTTGTGTAAGATAAGAAGAGATAAGGAAACCACTAATCAACACGGCTAGCTGGAGAAAGATGCTTTAATTTGCTTGGGAGCATAAAGATTGGACTCTGCAGCAATGGAGGAAGGTCATGTGGTCTGATGAGTGCAGAAAATGTGTATATTTCTTGCAAGGTTATCTCATTTAATTTTCCTTAGTTAATGCATAGTTCCATTACAGACAGAAACTGAGGTGCAGGGTCGGCACAAAGGCCCGGATTCTTCAACATCACTCAGAAGTGTATCTGTCACTGCTGTTGGTCCAAATGTGGGAAATTATCAGCGAGGAGTTTCAGTAAAGAAATCCGACTTCATCTCGGTTTTTGTTTGATACTGTCTAGCAACTATAAAAAATATTATTTTCTTTGTTTTTTCACAAAGGGATTTGAATTTTCTGACATTTGCTGCTTGTGGTCTTTCTTTATCAGAAAAACTTTGAGCTCATTAAGTGACTACTCTAGGATTTTATCTCACACCCTTTTACTGGAAGGTGTAGCCATGGATACCATGTTTGGGAAGTCAGCTACCCAGAATCCTCACGCAATTACAAGCACACAACAACAAATGTAACTAAAAGAAAACACAGACACACACATCCCTCAGCTCCTCTTGTAATATGAGAGGGGAGGATACTGGCTGCCCCACCCTCCTACATCCTTTGTGCACACACACACAAACACACACTCTCAGCTCTCAACACAGCTGCTGTTCCCAGAGGATTGATAACAGACAGCAGAGCCAGACTGACCATCACAAGCTAAAACAGCTGTAAAACTCAGTGCAGCCAATCACTGAAGTCATTCTCAGGTCACGTGATCATACCAGAACCACTAACACAAACATTATTTTCCTTTACAGTTCCTCCTAGCAACAATATCTAAACTACAAAATCTAAGCTAACACATTGTTGCCCTCATTAGCTTTGCAGTAAAACCATCACTGGTTACATATTTGGTAGTAAAATTAGGGGATATTTATTTAAATGTATCTTCTGTCTCCAAAATTAATCCTTTTGTCTATAAAATAAAACCCAGAACATCTAATTTTGCTCCAACAACGATCAGAAGATTAAAAGGTTTCACTTCCTGTTTGTCTGCCTTAGCCTCCAGCCCTCTGACGTTACTTAACATATTTATGCATAATGTAGCAGCCCAAGAAAAAAAAAAGGGAGGTAATGAAAATGAACATCAAGCTTCTTTTCCCCCCAACAATTAGATGGGCTGATAGGCGAGCAGAGTATGAGAGAGGCAGCCACCACTCTGTCTGATGAGATTAGTCACCAGGACTTCTCCTCTCTCCTCGGACTAATTGAAAAATGCATCCTCATCCAACAAACCTGGCCCTACTTACCTGCTCCTATATGGCTGGACCTCTGGAAGGAGTGGGATGAGGACAAGACTCTAGGGAAGCAGGAGCAGAAGACACTTGTGCTACAGTTTGTTGAAAATCTCCTTGAACACTAAAGAAGAACAAAAAGCATTTTGGATTGTTTTAATTATAACAGCCTGGTTAATTTGTCACCTCTGCCTCTGGATGCAGTGATACTATTCTTGGGTTTCATCCGTCTCCATCATCCTCACTTCAGTTTGCTGTTTTTTTTTTTAGCCTTTTCCCCTCAGCTTGTTTCTGTTTAACTTTCCGGGGGCCAGTGTTAATCTGGGTTATGTCCCTTTCTTTTTCCAACAACTTTTACAAACGACTGTTGCTTTTTTAGATGTTTTGTTCTGCTCTCCGCCATTTCCCTTCGAAAATATGAGCTACCATCGCTCGCTTGCTGTAGCTATTGATAGGAAGGGAGGGCTGAGGGCTCGGAGAGGAGAGAGGAGGTGGCGATTCACATGAGCGGACCGGCTGATAAACACCGTGCTGGAGACCAATACAGAGAGATGGTGTCTGACATCCTGCTATACTCCAGACGAAATTACACCACTCTTTCTTCACATAGCGATTTTTTAAATTTCTTCAATCTAGAAATAAAGAATTTCCGCTTAATGCCTCTTTACATGATCATGTATAGCACAGTCTGATTATCCTTTATAAGATAATTGCAGTAATCTCATGAGAAATTGGATTAAAACACCTTGTTTTGTCCCCAGTACTCTGATATCTTTGCACATGTAGCCTCATATATCTGATTTAATGATTTTTTTTCCACATTTGTGCTTCCGTCTTCTGTTAAAAAGACAGAAATGTCACAACATGAACGGCACCCAAAAGAAAAACAAGAAATCTGGGTATTAATTAGAACATTGACATGTTTATTTACCGGATTATTAGCTCCTACATTAGCAGCTAATGCTAAGACAGAGGGTTCCGCCATTTACAACAAGGACTAGATTTTTTGAAAATAACAGAGTTACATCACTACGCACATATTCTGAAAGACATCTGATAGTAGACTAGAAAATGTAGACCAGGGTTTTTTGAAACTTGCTTTCAGAAGTAGAATCAGATTAATTGTCTGATTACTCCTGATGATTTGATTTTTATGGTCATGTAAACAGACTCCTATATAGTTAATGTAATGAAGTAAAAATGCATCTGAATTTAAACATAAGAAAGGGAATATCAGATAATCTCTAATCATGTCAACACCCATAAGTCTGGTGTGAGAGATGAGCATGAATATTAATTTAAGAAAATCTTAACATTTAGTGCCTAAATATGAATAAAACCAGGACTTTGTGCACATCTTTTAACAGTATGATCAGATTCAGATGTCTCTTGGCTGAAGAATAAAGGCGATCTGCAGCTCACTGAGTCCAGACTGAAGTTCTGAGACTGCTGCAAATTGATCAAATAAAATGAATTTGTTTGAATTACTATAAGTTGCAGAAAACCAGTGACCTCCAGTCCTCCTTTATTCTTTGGAAACCCCTCAGTTCTGTCATTGTAACATGTTAGAGGAGGAGCTTCAGACAGGTCATTATTCAGACTTTACATGATTTTTATTTCTTTTCTTAAAGGATATTGATGATTTGATTACGTCCGTCTATCATTTTATTAAGACTGATGCAAAATTTTGCTTTACGAGTAGACTGTAGGTGTGGCTCATGAAGCAATGTTTTGAATGAGTTACTGTTCTCATAGCTAAAAGTGGTTATTTGCTGCTACTCCTTACATCCTCCTCTTTCGTAATCTCATGATCTGAGCTGCTTTATACACATTTCCATTTGGCCTCATTACTCAGCGAGGACCAGTCCCATGTGAGGAGTAAAGCAGCCATCTCTGCCCCCCAGCCACAGGGCAGGACCACATTTTCTTTGTGTGTGTGTGTATAGCTGAATGTGTACAGTGTGTATATGTTAGTTGAAGATGTTGTTTTATCAAAGAAAAATTATCAACACATGTCAGAGACCTGAAGCTGCTGATTTAGAGCTCTTTTCCCTGTTTTGTCTCCATTTACTATCTGTGCAGACAATCAAATTAGCTGCATATTCACCAGGAGTCAGGCCTTTTAAAGTAGTATTTTCTGATCACACATTAACTGGAATATCTGTATGCTTTCTGGTTTAGCTGTATTTTACCTTCAGAATGCCATTCTATGCTGTAAACACTACATGTATCCTTCTAACAGATGCTTTGTTTGCTGTTTAGTGTAGCAAATCTTTTTTTCTCCAGTTAAATTAGCATTTTTCTCAAACAGCTCGGCCATGCTGGCACCCTGCGTCTGCAGGTGGGATTCCTCCATGGCAGCAGCAGCTGTTTTCAACAGATGCTAAATTATAGAGTTCTTTTTGTGAGGCTCTGGCAGACTAATAACAGTGTTAGCTTGGCATTGGAGAGCCTCAGCGGTCACAATAACTTAGCCGATGGTTGTGCATTGGCTCTGCTGCCAAAATCTATTTTTAATCAAGTGCTGCTTAAATATTTGTAGAACAATCTGTAGGCTACTGTATACTGTATGCAGTGCGATCCCCTCTGTCATTGAGCCAATCTTCAGTTATTAAAAACTAACAGAAATGTCTTGGTAGCATGTTCCCATAAAAAGATTCCAGGAGTCGGATTGGATCAGATTTGTCTTTTGTTGCTAACATGAGACAATAATTTGATGTTAAATTAATTAGCAACTGTTTGTTGCTTCTCTGTGTCTTTGCAGGTTTATCTGATGTGCCGTGAGCATTGGGAGCCCTTTGGCCCTAGTGCCACCCAGCTGGCTCACCAGAATGGAACCTACTCATTCCTTGAGGATGGAGCTGGACTCAGTGCTGTCGCTTGACCAGATACGTGCCATCCGGGCCAACAACGACTATGTGGAGAGGCCTGTGGCATTGGAACCGGCATCCCAGTCAGGATTTTTTTATGCCCATGAGGACCGTTACCCCCATGGAGCATACACCTATAACCCCTCCACCCTGTCCCACAGCCAAAGTCAGCAACACCACTCTCATCTTTCCCACCTGAGCCGTTCCAGTACCGTCAGCTCCTCCATGTCTCGAACCAGTGCCACCTCAGACCAGCGGCTCCTGGCAGGTTTGACGCCATCTCACTCTGGCTTAGGTTCAGTGGTCCATTCTCAGCCTAAAGGGGAGTTTAAGCCTGATGCATCTTTGGGTAAACAGCTGGCAGAGGATGAGACAGACCTCAGTCTTCATCTCTTCATCTGTGAGCGGTGTGGTCGCTGTAAGTGTCAAGAGTGCTGTACCCCCCGACCCCTCCCCTCCTGCTGGGCCTGTGGACAGCGTTGTCTGTGCTCCGCCAAAAATGCTGTGGAGTACAGTACGTGCCTGTGTTGTGTCAAAGGACTTTTCTATCACTGTTCTGCCCAAGATGACGAGGATAACTGTGCTGACCGGCCATGCTCCTGCGCTCCAGCCCACGCCTGCTCCCGCTGGAGTGCCATGGGTCTGCTGTCGCTCTGTCTGCCCTGCCTCTGCTGCTACCCCCCTGCCAGGCTGTGCCTTGCCCTGTGCCAGCGTGCTCATGACCGGGCCACACGACCCGGCTGCAGGTGCAGCAACACAAACACGGTGTGCCGCAAAATTTCTGCCTCCAACCCTAACCCTTGTCACCCGTCGCTACGTAGCAAAGTTCTGGAGAAGCCATTATGACAGGCTTAGAGGAAGACCAGATTAATCAGCTTCCCCTCAACTATGGCCAAAGCTAAGGCCTAACCAATAAAAAGTTGGGGCTTTGCAACAGAGCCATTGTGACCCACCTACCTACATATGACAATCTAACGAACCATTAAGTGTCGTTTGCCTAACGTACCTTGAATTTCCTTCTCCAGCTCAGGAGGGACCAAAGCTTTACTGTGCCTGTTCAGGTTGGAGACTTAACGCCTACAACCATAAACTCGTGCTGAAGAAGAAGAATAAGAAGAAGACAAAGAAGAAGAAAAGCTGTTATGCTTTTGCCGGACAGCTCTTCAACCTATCCAAGACTCCCAGTCGGAAATGGCCTCTGCATTCTACGGCGTAATCTTGGCGTGATAAAATCTATTTATTTATTGTTGAACCTCCTTCCTCCCCGCCCTCTGCAAAGTTCACACGGAGCACAGAGAGGGGCAATGGACCAAATCAGGAAGGAAAGACGCCTGCGGCGGTGTGCACGCTCCTTGCCAAAAGTTTTCTGTCCTCTAGAAATAGAAAATCAGAGCAAGAGTGTGTCTGAGGTTAAAGCCACAAAGACATACAGAAATCTCAACACAAAGCTGAAGTAACTGACATGAAGCTGAACACCTGAACTGTGCAAAGCAGAAAAGGTATTGTGAAAGAAAGCTGTAACAACAGTTTGAAACCAAAAGAAAACCGCAAAAGAACAAAAAAGGGACCACACACTGTCTAAAGTGAGTGAATTTAAGTGATATGACGCTCATTTGTAAAGGAAAAGCACTGTGAGGTAGATGGACGATGTTTTCCCCACCCGTCCAGAGCTGAATGGGAAAAATTTAACCAGAGAGAGGATGCATCATTGTGACCAGGCAGTGTGTGTGTATGTCCATGTGTCCTCTGCTGTCCAAAAACCTGTGTGTGTGTGTGTTGTTTTGTCAGCAGAAGAAGCCTCCCTTGTCTTATTTTTAGCAGAGCTGTTTAAGTGGAGCTCCGAGGGTCTGGTTGGGTTTCCTCTCAAAGTCAGTCTGTCGCCAACCTCCCCTCCCCCTCTCACTGACCTCCACCCTCCTCCTCGAACCCGCACAATCCACTCCTTTTTTCCCCGCTCCCTCCATCCTTAAATGCTCTTTTCCCAGAAGTGACAATCAGTTTTGTAGTTTGGCCTACACTGAGTTTGATGGCGATAAACCAGTCGCTTAAATCCATGAAAATGATTGTATGAGATGCTTGATTCTACAGAAAGTCTGGTACTCTTAGTAAGAATGAATCCACAGGTTGTATTTTCGGTTTAAATTTAACATAACATGTGAAGTCAAGTGAAAGTGATGGAGTATATGCATCATTCCCTCTAAGAAAATGTGAATGCAATAGAGGAAATATGAATGTCCTACAGACTGTCAAGTTTACACCCTTAAAGAAGCTCAGTAGCTGGTAATACTTAATGAGCATGGTTGAAGGCCTTCGCGGGTAAAGTGACATTCAAGTTTGCCTATTAGAGAATTCCCTTAAGATTACTGTAAAGAGCCGTCCTTGAAGCCCACTGTTTCAGTGATAAATAACGTACTCCTCTCAGGAAAGAAATGATAAAAACTATCCAGAAAGATAAAGCTTATATCGCATCTATCTCCTGTGGTGGTCAGAAGACCAACAGATTGCACTGGAATAAGACAATCAGACCAGTGAAACAGACAAGATGAGGCGTATTATTCCACACCCATACTGTATCTCCTGTCTGCCTTGTCTAAAGCTCAGACAGCTAAAAGCCTCTAGTTCCAGGTCCACAGAGAGTTGATCAAACAGGCAATTAGCTTCATGATAGCTCTTAATGGGCCAGAGAAGACTGCAGCATGGGAGGGAGGACAGGATGAGTGGAGCTGTGGTGGTAGGCATGGCAGGAAGAGAGGGATGCTGAAGAGAGAGAGAGGGAGGCTGGATGAAGGGAACAAAAGAGGAAAGAGATTGTTGATATTGAGATGAAATCAGAGACTGATTTTTTTTAAGTTATTCAGATTTTCATGTAAAACAAATGCAGCCCTGCAGGATGTTTCTAGAAAAGGAAGATTGTGTGACTTTGTATGAAGGCTGGATGTGTGCATACATGTAAGTTTGTTTGTGTGAGGATGTCCCCTATAAGCACAGACACTCACATTGACCTGATATGTTAAATATTTCTTTGCTCTATTTTTATATGTAAATACGGGCTGTTAACTCTATAACTATTTTTTATTCTGCTTTATTTAATTTCCACGAGACTGATATTACTACAGTTGTTTGTCATTGTACTAAACATTTACCGTCCACTGGTGATCTGTTAGAGAAGTTTTGGGGCAAATGATGACAATGAAGCAGTTTATTCCCGTTATTCCCACTTCCATCTCATGTGGCAGAGAGTTGCTGCAGCTTCTTTTTCCTGCACTGAACACTGTTAGAAGCATTTAGAAATAAAGACACTGAAAGAAAGTGGTCGTCTCATCTGAACATTCCTCTCAGTGTCCCACGGTTTGTGCAGCCCCAGAAACAATGATGCTGTCCAGTTAAAAGATGCATTGCATTAATTTGAAAAACAAACAAACAAACAAGAGAACAAACAAAAAAAGCTCTTTAAATAACAAGATACAGTAACCCCCAAAAATGACGAATTTTGGACATAGGAGGTTTTTGCCCGAGAGCAACGTAACACAGAAAAATAAAATTTCTTTTTAAGAAAAATAATCTAATAAATCTGAAAAACTGATTTTTATTTTATTGTTCTGTTAATTCAGAAACAACAGGGAACATTTATCTTTTGGGACCAAATTTATTTTATTCTCTGTTTTGGGGACAGGTGGAGGATTGTCATCTTAATTTCGTTTTTTTGTTTTTTAATTAAGTAAATAATTCTGAAAAATAGAACACATTTTTATGTCTTCTCTAAAATTAATGTTAATTCAGAAAAGCAGCAAAAACATATTTGAGAAGGATGATCTAATTCAGAAAAACCAAAGAGTTTATCCATTTATTTATTTGGTAAAAATTATCTTGTTTATTCAGAAAAAATAAGTATTTTATTTTATTTTGAACAATGATTCAATTAAAAACAGAGCTTTTATTTTTTTTTCCCCTATGAGTGCAACACACGTCTGTAGTCCAGTGTGTGAGTAAGCAGGTGTAAAAATAAAACTTTGAACTGGGTGTAAGGTGAATGTTTTCCACTGTGGGTTTTTTAGGATGTGTGAGTGTTGCCCCTAAAAGCCTCATGGTCCTACTTTGAGGGATTTGCTGGCAACTGAGGAGGACACAACTAAATATGATTTTCCTTCTTATTTCATTGTTTAAATCCAACTGTTTTAACTGTTAGTGTTATTATCAGGACACTAAAGACATAATCTGACAGCTTTATTGATGTTAATGAACCTGAAAAAGTTTTTCAACCACACAAACAGAACAAATGAAGATATATAAAAAAAAAACAAAACAACAGCAACAACAAACCCTAATGGGATCCTTTTTTGCTAGTAAATACTATCCTGCACGCAGCTCTAAATGTGATTGCATTAAAACAGCAGTGTGGACAGAAAACTTTAAAATTTAGCTTCATTGGTGTGGACATGGCTTCAGACAGGTTCTACACAGACGTTCTCCACCTCGCTGACTAAATTAAATTACTCGGATTTTGGTGCTTGTGGAGAAGATGTGAGAGCTTTTTCCTTCTAACCCGTACCTGTCTAAATGTGACAGCTCCCCAATCAAAACCTCTTCAGTAGTGTTTAAAATACATACAGATACATACAGAGCGGTGCGTTGCATTAACCTTTTAATTCATTTTTGTCAAGATTTTTATATTTCATTAGCACGGTGTTGCTGGACTGCTCATATGTCAATGCTAGCTTACCAAAACCACCAATGTTTAGTGATTTAAAACATGAAGAACTGATAAATGATGACATGTATGATTTGAACGGTACAATTATCTAGTTGTTTGGAGGTATTAATATCTATCTATATCAAGAACGCTCTGGCTGACAATTGTTTAACTTCTGCTGATAGTTCTGTGTGTATCTGAATGTAAAGTTCAGTTCATAAAGTTTTCCAACATTCCTCCCTTTGGACCGGCGCTCATGTCAGGAACCTGTCTGAAGCTGCACTTTACAGGCTGCCACTATAACCACTCCACTTCTCCTCTCGTGTCGTAGCAAGCATTGCTTTCGGTACAAATTGGCATCTTGTATGTTGTAAAAGAATTTAAGGAGAGTTTATGGAACAAATATATGTAGAAATATATCGAAAATGAATATATTATAAATGAAAAGCATTTCACACTTGGTTTCATTGTTGTTCTTGCTCCATCATTATTTATTTAAATGGTTGGAGAATTAGTGTTATCAGTAATCACGAGGAGTATTCATTTTCCAGTGATCAGTGGAACTGATGAGCACCGATGTTGTTGTTTGTCTTTTCAGTTCTTTCATTTGTTCCTCTCATGTGGTGTGGCTGCTGCTACTCTCCTGGCTAGAAGAAACAATAAAAATAAATTTCCAACACAACTGTTTATTGGGATTGACTGAATTCATGTGAAATTGTTTCTCAGTATGAACTTTAAACTAATGAGGGAATATTCTATGTTGTTTAAATCAAACTACAGACGAGCTTTTGCTTCATGTAACACAAGAAACTGCAAATGTAAAAAGCTATATTAATTTCCTAATTTAAGCAACTTCCAGCAGCTAAATGCTACCATGAGTAGAGACAGAAAATAAACAGAGCTTTAACAGGTTGCTGCTGTAAGTTCAAGTTCAGGGCATGTTCTGTCCTTTCATTATCAGGCTTAACTAACCAAACACAGAATATACACTTCCTTTTAAACACTGCCTTGATCTAAAGAAGCAGATAAGTACGAGCCCCCTACTGGATT
>CM047989.1:28203298-28215255 GCA_026261665.1 Melanotaenia duboulayi | reverse complement strand
GTGTGTGGATGCGTTGACCATGACAGTCTATGAGAATTTAGAGTTTTGCTCCACTTTGTATTGAAGTTCTCCTGCCGACCCGCTGTTTCCAGTGGCTGTTTTTTGCCAGCCGGCCTGCCTGCCACTTACTACCTTTGTCAATTAAATGTTTTTTGTTACTTCAAGGCTACTTGTCTGTGCTTGGGTCCTCTTAGTTTCCTGTACGGCAAATGTGGAAGAAATAATAAAATAAAAACACTTCAATGCCTGAACGTCCTGAGGAAGTTACAGGTTTTTAATGAAAACACACACACACACACACAAAAAAAAAAAAAAAAAATATGAATCTTTTTAGTCTTTTATTAAATCGGGTTTAAGTGGTCTTCCATAGACCTCTTACTTGCTGTATCTAAAGGAAGCCAGAGGCATCATGGGAAAACAAAACCATCCTCCACATAATAAAAACTGTCTCCCTCAGGCTGGAGATACAGAACCCCACTAGTGAAGTGTAACAATAAAAACTCCATTGTCCCTGACGCATTAGCTCAAAAGCAATCCCTTTTTTATTTATTTTTTTATTTTTGTAATTATTACAAAAAAATTTATGTTATTCCATTTCAGTGTTTTTATTATTATTATTATTATTTTTAGAATTTTTTTTAATAGCGATTCTATAGGAAAGTCATGTTTGGTTTATGTGAGTTAAGATTTTATTGTTTAATTTTGTCATTTTTTTCCTTTGAGGACCTGTCTGTAAACCAAGTTTCTCATCCGGTGCAACAGATAAATGACTTGACTTTAGGAAGTATCTTGAACAGGAGAAACAATGAGATAAAAGGAGAAAATATGATCAAGTAGAAGAAAATTAATCTTCATTTAAAGTTGTAGTATAATAAATGGTCACATGATGTCAGTGTTGGACCACTATAATGATTACTTGAAGCCTGCCATCGAGGTCAGGCACTAAAAACATCATCCTTCTTCATACCTGAGATACTACCTCACATCTCTACAAGAGCTTCATAGCAGCAGGTCAGGTTGAACACACCTGTACACTCATCTGTACAGTCTGTAGGTATTTTTTTCCTCATGAGTTTAACTTAAGAAGACTCCTGTTTCATTTGTTTGGCCCACATTTAAAGAGTCAATGCAGAAATAGATTTTTATTTTTTTCTTTTCTTTTTGACAACATAAAAAACATAAGTGCCTAAAAACAAATAAAAAACAACTGAGGGCTTGAACCTGACTTTTATCATAAATGGTCATCTGAAAAAAAAATGAATAAAACAAATCCTGTAATGATAATAATAATAAAAAGTTAGGAACTAAAATTCATATTAGGTATTCATTTTAATTTACGGTGCTAGGCCCAGGCCACCTTCATGCTAAGATGTATGACACATTCTGGCTCATGATTATGTTTTGTTGGGATACACATCAACAAACCGTAGCCCAGCCAGCACATTATGTTTCTGATTTGGATAGAAACTATCTAACAGTGGCATGAAGCGTTTTAATATTGTTTTACTGCTTTAATGTGTATTATTGTTAGGTACCACGTCATGTGTTGCCGCCATGTTGGTCAGGGTGTGCTTGAAAAAGATTAAATTTGATCTCAAGCATCTGCTTGGAAAAATAAAAGTTAAATAAAATAAAATAAATCCAGAACATCTCCAGCAGCATCTTACCACAAAGCATCATGTTGGTAAGACATGTTTTTAAGAAAATGAGATGAATTCAGGTCAACATTAAGACACAATGTTA
Source organism: Melanotaenia duboulayi (assembly GCA_026261665.1). Classification (NCBI taxonomy): domain Eukaryota; kingdom Metazoa; phylum Chordata; class Actinopteri; order Atheriniformes; family Melanotaeniidae; genus Melanotaenia; species Melanotaenia duboulayi. The sequence continues at coordinate 28,213,512 of CM047989.1, read as the reverse complement.
AAAGCCTGCCCTAGAGTCTTCTTCTGTGGTGTCTTTGCAGGTAGCTAAGAGCAAAGCTTGATGATGTTCAAAGACCTCCTCCTACTGGTGCTGATGTTCTGCAGAGATGGTAATGGACTAAAACTCAAATCTGCCTCTGATGACACAGGTTACTGCATGACAGATAAAATGGAAACAGACCTTGATGGACAAGTTGTGGGAAAACTTGGAGACTTGTTTTCACTGCAGCTGTATGAATCCACAGATGTGTGTGGAAATCCACAACATATTGCTTTTGTTCTACATGTTGATGGAGACGATATTAACCAACATGTCCGGTTCTGGAAAAGTTTGTAGGGAAAACATCAGGAAAGTACATCTTTAATGTTGTCAACATGAAAACAGTCCGAGATTTTACTGATGAGAAAAGGCTTGGTATGAAGGTAGTCACGAATTATTATCATTCAACTTGTTGGAAAAATTTTCTTTTAAAATATTTTAAATATGAAAGTGTTTTTTTTTTTTTTTTAAATAAACAAGTGTTTTACTTCTGTGTCCAACCTAAAAGCTCTGCATTGGCTGGAAAACAAGTCTGACAACGACTGCTATAAACTAATGTCTACACAGACATAACAGGATTTTATAATATCACCTAAAACAGGATTTCATGTCACTACCGCCTGTCAACATATCTTCTGGCTGCATATAGAAGCCGAACACAGTAAGTTGCAGAAAACAAACCAGTGCCAGTCTGGACGGCTCCCAGCTCTGTGCCAGGTCCCTGCTGCCTGGACCTGTGGAGCAGGACATGCAGCTCCGACAGGAGCTCAGTGAAAACCGATTGTGTGACCTCTGAACCAAAAGTGATTAATGTCACTGAGAAGCTTTCTCTCTCTCGCTTCCCTCACACAGACATGTTCTGCAGCAGAGGCAGCATCCTGGACTGATCAATAAGTAGCACCGAGGGAGGTTAGTTGTCACTCATCCAGTGTCTGACAACTGCAGTGCAGCAGGTCTGCTCGCTGATACCCTCCCTGACTGACGGCGGCTTGTTTGTGTCAGTTTATCTGTTAATGTGATAGTTTCTGTGTCTGATGGACTGATGACGATGATGATGTGTTTGTCTGAATGGGTTTGACTGACCAGCTGTCAGCTAGTTACCAAACTGTTTAATGGACTTATTGACTAGAAGTCTGAACATTTATATTTGATCTTTTATTGACTGATAGACGGACAGCATCTCTCCCATTTAACGTGACTCCATAAATACACGAGACACATTTGTTTTTGGATTTTTTTTTTTCAATTTATTTAACCCCACCTGGTGTCACAAATTCATTTATTGGCAATAATTCATTATTATTTATGCATTTATTATTTTTTAAATTATTAATCATTAATCTTTATTTATTTATTGCTATTAATTTATTTATGATTAAATTGTGCTTTATTTCTTTTTCTTTTTCTCTTTTTCTCTGTTTTTTTTCAGGATTTTATTCATTATGTTTTTTAAAAATTGTAAATGAATTCACCCGTCAAGGCTGCGTATTAATTTCCCACTGCATATTACAACAAACTTTTTTTTTTAAATATAATTATAATCTCGGTATCAGTTAGCTGCCCTACAGTTACAACTAATTTTGGTGATTAACCCCTAAAACTCAAAGCCTTTCTTTCTTTTCTTTGTTATTTTTCATCCACCTGTTTTTTATACACACACACATAAAACTACCATATGTATACATTATATATAAGTAAGTATATATATAATTTTTAATCATTATTAAATGCATGGAATTTCATAAGGCCTAATAATAATAATAATAATAATAATTTTTATTTGTATAGCACTTTATATTGCAGGGAATCTCAAAGTGCTTACAGAAAACAGGAATTTAAAAAAATCAGTAAAATGCTATTTAACAAAAGGCTGTTATAGAAAAGGAAGGTTTTCAAGTTTTTCTTAAAAACTTCTAAAGACTGTGGACTTCTCAGGTGGTCTGGTAGGGTGTTCCACAGTCCTGGAAAGCTGAAAAGGCCCGATCCCCCTTACTACAATGCTTGGTTCTGGGAACTTGGGCAGTGTTTGTGGTTGTAGAACGGGGGGTGGAAAGTCCAGAGAGCCAGTTGAAGCTTTTGGAACGCTTCTGACATGCACCTCGGTGCGCCCGGATGTCGAACCTTTCTAGTCACATGCTGACAACTCAAAGCACTTCTATGGTTACATGCTAAGTGCTTTCACATTCAAACCCTGATAGACACATCGGGAGGCAATGTTGGGTTTAGTGTCTTGCCCAAGGACACATGGAACTGGGGGAATCCTGGACTCGATCAACTTTCTGGTTGGCGGATTGGATAATGAGCCAGTCTCTCATAACAAAAGTTTGAATCAGCTGATTAATGTGAGACAGTTTCAGGACTGTCTTACCCAGATGTCACTAAGCGGCATAACTGCAGCACAGTCACTGTATTGATGACTGTTATGTGTTTTCGTTTTTATTATGTATCATTAGTTGACCTACAATAAGAATTGTTAAATAACCAAAATAAACTTTAATGCAATTAATTTGCACCAAAAAAATAAATAAAAAAAATCCAGAAAACATCTAGTCACCATTTATTACATTCAAGCTCTGATACAACATCAACATGTTAAGCAATATAATCAATCATTAATAAATAAACTGGGTTAAGGTACAGACATGTAGAACATGCAGCTTAAATATGAGTTAACCGTTTAAGATGCACAGAGCGCAGTGAGGCACATAACATCCCGTGCATTAGAAAATGATGCAAACACCTCACACATACATGTTGACAGTCAAAAAGAAGGAAAACCCAGGACAGAAGAGAGCAGAAAAATCTATTTAGCTGTCACAAAAACTGACAACTAGGATTGATGGTGTGAAAACATGAGGCTGTGAGATGGATAAAGGAGCAATGAGATGGACAAGCAGCAGATGAGAGCACATCGGACAGCTGGGGAGTCAAAGTGACCGGCAGAGTGAACATGCAGTCAGGCAGCGATGCAGGAAAACCAGCTCAAAGGCAACAAGAAAAACACACACAGGATGCATCAGTCAAACCACACCAGTGTTGACGTGTCGTGCACACCCAGGCAGGCGGGGTCTACCTCTGATGTTGCAGGGTCGAGGTGAGGTGTCTCGCCACAGGGAGCTTCTTATCTACCATGGAGGTGGAGTGTTAACACCAACTTCAATGCAGCCAGAACCACAGCAGCCAGCTCTGAGCTCCCTGCAGTGGCAGCGCGGCGAGGAGGCTTCAAAGGATGCTTCACTACTCAGATTTCACTCGTGTTTGTGTGATGGCCTGGGAATCAAATATATTTGGGATTATGCTTAAGAACTCTGAAGAAAAATCACATGAGCAAATTTTAGAAAAGGTGTTGATATTTCAAGTTACAAAATGCCCCTTATCGCAGAACAGTTTTTAACCCTTAAAAAGCCCCTAGATCTCTGGCACCCCTGAGCGCTGACACATACCATTAGCAGCTACTCAGGAACGGTAGTGTGAAACTCTGTGGGATTAATTATGATGAATAGCTTATCCTTTCTGTGATCTATGGCGGGATTTTAATTCCTGTCCAGGAGGTTTACAATCCAGCCACAAAGTGGAGTTCTTATTCAGAGACTATATATGGTAATTCCACAATGAGTGATCCATGATAACACCATTTTCATATTTTTATAATAAAAAAGATCACTATCACTACAATGTTGCTAAGAAACCTCTATTTTGACCTGAAAATGATGAATAACGCTGCTTCCTGTCAAACTTTCCACCAATCAGAGAGCTTTAATTGACAGTAATGTCCAAACACGAGCCACCAAAGATCAACATGTGAGCATGTCCATGGCTTTTTAGTATTTGTGTGAAGGGGGTCCCCAAGGAAAATAGGTTGGCAATCACTGGCCTACATGCAGTTAAAAATTAAACAGGTGGACCAATAGCAAAAATGTTTTACTACCACTTGACTGGTGTGACTTCATCAGACTTGAGACAAACACCAGACAACAGAAATATGCTTTTCTTAAAGATCCCATATTATGCAAAATTCACTGTCTAAAGGTTTTCTAACAGTAATGTGTAGCCTGTGTATGAGGCCCAAAAATGAGAAAATTCTCTCATCTCTCTCACTTGCTTGGTCCACATTTTTGGGAAATGTGTATTCAAACAGGTGAGTCTGAGATCTTAGTGTTTTTTTTTTTTTGCCTTTGTGAGGTCACGAAGGGAAAAAAACAAACACTCCCCCCAGTAGTGGATACTGTCACTGACCCTCCCCCCCCAGGTAGCTGAGTCTGCTCTCTAAAATCACAGCGCAGGGCATGGACAGGCACCACTCATTAACATTTAAAGGTTCAATCACAGAAACAGCCTGTTCTCATTAGAGCACACTTGAGCCACATTTGGAATGGCTGAAAATAAGGACCAAGGCTGAATTTGGGGTAACTTTGAAAACAATATTGTTGGACCTCTGACACCCTTATGAAATTGTTTAAAAATGTATATTATAGGACTTTTAAAGTACTGAAAATGACTTTGTACAGTGATAATGTGGACCACAACTCGCTCAGCAACTGTTACATCAGTGCTGCAAGAGGTCGGACAACCCTCGCAGCTGCTTAGTAATGTAGATGTTTTAGACATCACCGGGGACAGTCTGACCCTGCAAACCTTGGTTTCTACCATATCACAAGAGGGCAGTATGCAGTGGAAAAAAGTGTGAAGATAGAGGTTATGAAAAGAAAATTAAGCAACAAGTTCTCCACTTGTTCATAGTCTTACATACAAGCTAAAACTTCTAGAGTTCGAAATCAATCTGATTGGTTTAGACGATCATAAACACAGTTAACGTAATTTATCCAGTTTTATTTTCTCTTCATTGGCTTCCTGTTAAATCCAGAATAGAATTAAAATGATTCACCTTACATATAAAGTTCTTAGTGACCAAGCTCCATCTGATCTTAAAGATCTCTGAGTTCCACATTTTCCAAATAGAGAACTTCCTTCTCAAACTGCAGGTTTAATTGTGGTTCCTCGATGTTCTTAAAGATGAATGGGTGATGAATTATCAGACCCTCTCTGTGGAACCAGCTCCCAGTTTGGCTTCAAGAAGCAGACATCCTCTAGCCTTAAAAGTAAAAAAAAATTTTAATACTTGCTGCGAATGACGGAAGCACGACAGTAGGGTTGAATTCATTAACAAAAACTATGAAAACATTTTTGTCAATGCACATTTTTCACTAGACGAAGTCTAGATTAGACAAGACTAAAACCCCCAATAATAAACAATAACTGGGACTAAATCAGAATGTATTTTCGTAGACTAATAAAGATAAGACAAAAAAGGAAATTCACTAAAAACAAAGGGGCTAAAATCTATGGACGTTTTAGTTCACAAAGACGAGATGAAAGTTATATTCTTATATGACATGATTTTGTCTAATCCGGTCTCCTGCACTCACACACAGTGACACATCCCCTTTCAAACCTGCAGCGAGCAGGTGCACAAACACATGGGTCAGACAGAAGGTAGATTCACGGTGGAACGTTGAAACTAAAACATTAATGGCCATGCTGTGCACATTTCCACTACACTGAAGTGGAGAAAAAAAAACTTATGACAACAAACCTGAAGAGACACGTCACAGACATCGTGGTAAGTTAACAAAAAGTTTGGTGGTGGTTATTTATAATGTAACATTAAACCACTAATTGAAATATTTCAACAATAACGTTAAGCCGACCGCAAACCGCTGGCTAACTTACTAGCTTCATAGCATGCAGCAACCGTAGCCACATGTTGATATTGTGTGTGTGTGAAGTTGAATTTATGCCAACTTAGATATGTTACACTGGTTGGGTAACTATGTTTTCAGTTGGATTGCAAGTTTAATTAAAGCAGAGCGCAGTATGAGCTAATCTAGGAGCTGCAAGCGAACTATAGTTAACACAGAACACCTGAGCAACCACACATTAATAAAAAATTAAAACTAAAACATACTAAAAGAAATAATCTAGATAAAATAAAATAACACGCCACACTTAATTAAAGAAAAATGTAACCTACATTTTAATACATGAAACAGCCTAAATGTGTCGTAAGAGTTAGTAAAATTGTGTTTTGAATGTTTGGGGTCGCCAGAGTTTTGTGATATCAAAAAAAAGGTTAGGGACCACTGCTCTAGGAGTTTGTATCCCAATTTATTTATTTGATGACATAAAATGATGTTCTATTTGTCTTCAGATTACCATCACAAGGACTTTGATTTGAATTGGCATTAATATTAATATAAATAAAAAATAAATAAAATGCCAGCAATTGTTTCTGCATAAAATAGATGGTTGTTTTAAGTATGAGTTTTAAATGGATTGTAGTTTAACAATGTTAAACTTCATTTAAYAACGCTCTACTACTAACAATGTAATATACTACTTACAATGTTCAATAATATCTGCTGACAAAAACAGTTAAATGGTAAAATGATTGTCCTGACTAAAACTAGACTAAAATGGTGGCAGTTTTTGTTGACTAAAACTAGACAAATAAAATTATGCTTTCTTGGACTAAAAGACTGAAATGCTCGACTAATAATTGACTAAAACTTGACAAAATTAAGACGGGATGACGTTGACTAAATGAGAAAAAAAAATGTGATTGAAACTGGACTAAAACCGAGACTCCGTTTAAAAATGGCTGATTAATTTAACACTACACGACACGGCCTAAACACTCAATACTGGAGGTCACCGCTAGGGGCAGTATACAGGATCAACGCTTCAGGCTGCTGTTGGTGTAATGGTGTGTTACGGTGTGGGGATATTTTCTTGGTCCACTTCCAATGTGGCCTGGTTTAACCTGGGAACTGGGATTAACCTATCAGAGTATTACTGCTGACCATGTCCATCCCTTTATAACCACAGTGTAGCATCTTCTGATGCCACTTCCAGCAGGATAATGCGCCATGTCACAAAGCTCAGATCATCTTCACCTGCTTTCTTGAACATGACAATGAGTTCACTGGACTCCAACGGCCTCCACAGCCACCAGATCTCAATCCAATAGAGCAGCTTCGGGATGCTCCAACACATCTGACTCACACAAATGAGTCATTGTGCAGAACTTCATAGGTTGTTGGATCCATTTAATTTAAGTCAGCCATGTTGGAGCAGGAACATAATTGAAACAGAAGCCCTTGAGGACGGACTTTGGACACCCCTGGGTATGGTCACATCTATGAGTCACACTCTGCTCCAGGCTGTCAGGATGCTCTGATTAATGCTGCATTGTATTGATTCCCTGAATTTATGTGTTTGTTTTCCTATGAATGATTGTGTTTGTGATTTTTATTAGACAGAAACATTGGGCCCACAATTTAGGAAGAATAAACATAGAAAAGATTGTGGACGGGAGGAGGGATGGAGTAATGTTTCTATTCAGTGGGGGAGCTGCCGTTTTCTGGGAGGAAAATAAGCCACAGAGAGAGAGGATGATGGGGAGAAAGAGTGAGTTTGTGATAAAAAGGTGTCTGAAATAAAATATCAGAAGGATTTATTTATTTTGCAACAAGGGAGGGAGAGAAGAGGGTTTTAGAAATTGTTTGGGGAGTTTTCAGCATTGAGGTAATGCACTGAGAGATTTCAAGGCCAGAGAAATTTTAAAACAAAAAAGAAAAAAAAAAAAAAGCAGCTTTTCATATATATTTTTTTTCATTATGAATCCTCAAAACAAATATTTTTTTAACACAGAGAGGAGGGGAAGATAAGGAGGAGTGGGTAGTTGATTTTTCTCTTTTCTCTGTTATTTTCTTCTTCTCTTTTCTCCTTATTTTTCAACAGATGTAAAAATGATTGAAATCCCAGCAGGCCTCATTACCGGGGTCCTCCAGAGAGCCTGGGTAGGGCTTAAGGTCTTCAAGTAACGATTGAAACATGATTTGTATTAAAGCCAACGATCTTCCTCACCAGAGCATCAAATTAGCGAGAACCTCTGGTGAAGAAAGGAAGAGATATCACCAAAGCCTAATTGTCCCTGATGCCTGGAGCCAGGGATAAGATGAGGAGGCGAGACACTGGGAGCGCTCTCATGGAGAGTTTACTGACAGAACTGTGAAGATACCTCTGTTAATGTGCATGTTCAGATGATTTCCTTCATACTGTTTCTGAATCTGTCACAGTTAAAAACATCCACCAATCATTGCTGTGAACAAACTGAAAGCCTTTGATGCCTGTGATCGTAATCCCACAGGAAACGTACAGTGGTGTCTGTTGTTGAATAATCAAGGCTTTGTTTTCTTCCTGTTTGTTAATGGGCATGAATTAACCTCACAAATCCCAGCGCCTCGCCTCAGACAATGCCATTTCACAGAAGATCACATCTGCAAGTCTTCTGCTTAGAGATCTGTTTGGAAAACACTTGTTACCTCAAGTTTAAGGATTTAATATTCCTGGGAAAGCATAAATATAAAATCCTATGCTTGTTTTTACATGTTATACAAATTAGATTCGCTTCATATTTCACAAAACTCAAAGGTCAGCAACTTTTTGCTGACATGAGGATTCTTTTTCCCTAAACACATGAGATCAGAGTTTACTGGAAAAACAGCTAATGAGTAGTTAAAGCGGGTATAACAACCAATATTTATTCAGACTAACGCTTGAGAAGAGCTCAGAAAAAAAGACCTTGTCCAACCAGAAAACAAAGCAGAACGTGCAGTTTTATAATTATTACATTTTCCTTGTGTCACAATGTGATGACAGAGACCCCTGAGACATCAGTGCACTGTGGGGACACAAACCCTCATTGGGGTTAGAAGAGGTCATATAAGAGGCCAGATTCCTTACATGTCTACTGCTGATGTGAAAATGATCAGATGATGCCAATCACAGACTTCGGAAGGATAACATCTCTGACATCTCAGTCAACCATGAGACCATCATGTATACAAAGTAAATTCTTTTAAAAATATCTGGTGACTTAAAAATCATGTCAAGCCTCTGTCAGTGTTATCCTTGGATCTATGATCATGCCAGCATAAACAGATCACATGGCATTTTCACAGAATCCAACATAAAGTAGATGCTGCTGTGTTCACTGGAATGTGCACTGGTGGTACATGAAGGTCGAGGTAAATGTGAGCCGTCGACTTTTTGTTAAAGCCTCCGTCAGACGGTGTTCTCAGTGTTGTGCAAGTTGTGCTCCGCATGAACTAGTTCAAAGTTCAGTTCTTCTAGGTTAAAATGAATAGTTCACGTTCAGAGTTCACCATTTTAGTTTTGAACTAGTTCATAGCTTGGTTCATTCAAATGTTTTTAGGTTAGAAGTGAGAATGAAAGACTGAACTTGAAGGATTGAAGGATGTTCTTGGGGGAGTGGTAGCCTAGTGGCTACAGAGGTGGGCATGGTTCTGGAAAACCTGGGCTGGCAATTAAGGTAAACCCCCGTGAGCCCCTGAGTAAAGTCCTCAACCTCCAAATGCTCCCCAGGTGTTGATATCTGACGTACGCAGTGTAAGACCCTATGGAATATAAATCCAGTGTCAGAAACATTGTGAATGTTCATATGCCTGTGCAAACTGTGATAAACCAGAGGTAAAAATAATAATAAAAAAATATCCTCGCCTAATTGTTTTTTTTTTACACAGATGAAAACATCATGATAGAAATCATTCTGTAAATAAAGATACCACTGCATGCATTCAGCAACTCCTTGACTACAACTGTACAAAGTTTCATGAGAACAGAACAAAGCTCATAGCTTTTATACAGGTTTTAGTGTGGATGGGACCAGGCAGACTCTCCATTTGGCCACTTGGACACCCAAACTGTGCCAAATTATGCTGCATCTGTATTTCCTCCCAAGCTTCTAACACGGTGTATTTGTTGTTTTTTTTTGTAATTTCTTGAACATGTTTATGACTTTTATCCTTCCTTATAAATGGATAAAAAGTCAAAATGAATCAAAGAAATGAACGCTGTTCGGTATTCGCTCTTTCCGGTGCACCCACGTGCGTAACTGCAGCAAAATGGCAATGATGCTCATTTGTTTACGCGCAAACATTTATACCTGACAGATAAAGCCTTGTTCAAGTAGATATCATTGAAAAGCTTGTGAGATGTAGAATTCGACCAAACTTTATTTACACTGCCAAGACCCACAACAAGACAACAAAATGGCTGTGAATAGGAGCATATGACATGTTAGCGCATGACGC
>CM047989.1:28154848-28169008 GCA_026261665.1 Melanotaenia duboulayi | reverse complement strand
TATCACCACTGGTGGAAGCTGTGGTAAGTTGCACTGAGGTTCTGTTCAGAGTAAAGGCACCCAGTAAACCCTGTAAGTCTGATCCACACAAGCCAGATAGCAGTGAACATGCTAACAGTTAAGGTCCATTTATGCTTGACACAGAAGAAGAATACGCAGACGGACGGACAGTTTTTTCTGTCTCCTCCATATCGATAATTTGGTCCATTTTCAGGGAGCACAGCTTTCCGTCACTTGACGCAGAGCAATTCCACCGGGGGGCAGTGCTGAGCAGAACAGCTGACATGCAACCAGCGAAAGAAACAAACCAGAGAAGAAAAGAATCAGGAAGGGAAATAAAAGCAGAAGAAAAATGAAGATGAGAAAAAGTGTTGAAATTGCGCAAGCTTTTGAAGAAAGACTAAATGCAAATGTTTAGGGCATGTTGGGCGGTTGGAAACAACTTCATAGCGACACATTACCGCTGCTGAATGGTGACTGAAACTGACGTCAGCTCATGGGAGTGAACTCTGAGCTCAGCCCTGCCTGCTGGTGGAGGAATTAACAACCATGGCAACAAAAAAGATTTAAGCATTAAAGTACGAGGATGGCGACGTATGACAACGATTGAAACGGACGTCACTATTTATGTACGTAAGAGAGAATAATGGGCCTTTAGCTGTGAACACGCTAGCTGTTTACAGAGTTATGATGAAGTGATGACGACACATCAATAAAACAGCTGATTTGCCTCCTTACATTTATTAAATTAGTTGATAAGATCGGTGTTTCCAGCAGAACAGCTGTTTTCATATGATCTGTCATTTCTCATGACTGTTGTTTTCTTTGCCCATCAAACACAAAGTAGGATTAAAATGTTGCGCTAATATTAATAAATGTGCTGAAAAAAGATGTTTATTTTATTAAAGTATATAAAGCATCTACTCTCACTGATTTCGTACTTATTGTATAGTTTTAGTGGTTTTAAGAAACTGCACACTTGATATCCACATTTAAAGGAGCGCAAAGATCTCTGGTGTTCATGATAGAATATGAGCTTCTTCTTCTCAATGACAGGAGAATTTAAAAGTTCTACTACACACTTACTTACAAAAGGTATTCAAAGGGGTAATGCAATGAAAATGGTGGCTAAAAATTGAGGAAGAAAATACCTGAAAGGATAATAAAACATCCTTAATGAGCTATGAGGGTTAAATGTTGCTGCAAGCTACGCTGTGTCTAAGGTATCTGAGCAGCTCTCAATATTTAATCGTGTTTAACTTGTTTGGATTACAGCTTTAGTGTTCGGGTTTGCATTTTGCACAATGGCACAAGCATCGGATTATTCAACAGTTACTGATCAGTAGTTTCTATTGGTTGGTAAATCAGAAATGAAGGCCACTGTCAGAAATCTGTCCTCAGCTGGATATTTACAAACCATTCAGCCCCTCACTGATGAAGGACTATCACAAACTGAAACTATCATTCACACAAGTCTTCTTTCACTGGTACTGCTGACTGTTTGCCAGGCTGTAGTTGTAATTACGTCTTGTAAACAATGAGGCGATTTAAAAATTAAAATTAATTTAATTATTATTGCAGCAGCAATTTTAGGTGTTTTTAACAGGCAAACTTTGGGTTAAGCTATACTGTCTGTTTCAGTGTTTTTCTGCTTTATTTAGGTTATTAAAATGATAAATACAAACAAAAACAGGCTGAGCAGAGAAACGCCAGGCTGCGTCTTTTCTTATCTTTTAAGCTCACCACCAAATTCCAATCAAATTTTAATAGCTTTAAAATAGAAAACAAATCTACTGTTTTTAATATTAAACTTTACCATACAGTATAATGTTAATCTAATATACACCTAATATGTTCTTTAAACTGATGTAGTGCTGACAGTACAGACTGCAGCTGGTGCTCCTCCTTTTCCTCTGCCTCCATCACTCAGCTTTCACCTGCCTGCTCCTCGTCTGTACCTCCAACCCCAGGAGGATGTTTCATGCTGGCCATGCTGGTTTTTACGTGCCATTGGCTTTGCCATGTTACAGTTCTGTCTGCTGCTTCCTGCATCATTTAACAGAATCCTCCCACAGTGGGATGGCAGACAGGTAGAAGAAGAACAAAACAAGGTGGAGATGGCTAGGCTGAGCTGGGGCTGAGCAAGACCTCGGGGATGAAGATGATAAAGGAAGACAAAATGAAAACCTGGAAGATGAAAAAAACAAAGCTTGATCAAATTCACATAAAGGTTATTGTTATCTTCTACAGTAGTACGATTTCAGCCCTCGTCTTTATCATCTGGCAGCATGTTTGTTATGTTTGTTTTTTCACCAATACAACACCAATACGAATAAAGAGAGAAGAAAATCATTCTAGCCTGTTTGGCACCGAGAAACATGATGAGTTCTGTGCAAGTTAAATTTTCAACCCTTTTCAAGCATGTTTCCTTACATCACATTTCACAGGGGTGCTACATACTGACATGACTGAGAAAAAGTCTGAAGTAATTACAAATTGTAATCGAATTTAACAATAAGAAACAAGTTGTCTTCATTTATTATCAATTAAACCAGTTTATTGTTAATGGGCTCTATGCACAACTCCACTACTTCCTGAACTTAAGGGAGCTCCTTTGTTTCCTGTCTTTCATTATTGGACAGACTGATTAATCCAGGTGTGTCTGGCCATTTAATGAGGTCGGGCACACCTGGATTAATCAGTCTGTCCAATAATGAAAGACAGGAAACAAAGGAGCTCCCTTAAGTTCAGGAAGTAGTGGAGTTGTGCATAGAGCCCATTGGATTTTTTGGTTCCTGACAGCTTCGGATTTTGAATGTGATTCATGCATTTATTACATCTCGCTTGAACTACTGTAATATTCTGTATGCTGGTCTCAACCAAACGTCCCTGGCTTGTCGACAGCTGCTCAGCTTTTAACTGGCACTAAAAATCCTGAACAGATCGTCCCCATCCTGCCTTCACTACACCGGCTGCCTATCAGTTTTAGGGCACTGAGATCTCCAGATCAGCTTCTCCTTTTGGTTTTAAAATCCAGACCCAAAACCAGAGATAATCCCGCTTTTCAGTACTGCCACCCAAACTGTGGAATGGGCTTACAACACATTTTTACTCCTTGGTTTTTAGCACAACATGGGAATTGTGTGTGTTTGACTTTAAATGTATTGTTTATATCCTTTAATGTCTTTTAGTGAATGTTAGATGTGTTTTAGTCTTCTAGTCCTTAGTGTATTTTTGTTTTTCAAGTCTATTGTCTTTTGGGGTGCAGGATTTCCAGCTGTGTGAAGAACGTCTGTCTATCTATATGCACAGCCTTTATGTTCTATACCCACGTCTTTAGAATGTGCTATATAAATAAAGTGGATTGGATTCGTCTGTCTGAATAAACGAATAAAAAAGTGGTCAAAGTAAAGAAGTCACATGTGCTCCCACCACAGATCCAGCTCTTTGCTGCTGATCATCTAAATGTTTTAAGAAATGATTTAAGTGCAAATTTATTAATTTACTAGCTCTTAGGCTTTGAGGAAGAGTTCTTCACTGCTCTCCAGGAGCTCAGTGGGGTGTTTTCTGGTTGCAATGAGGTCCAGAAGGAGTCCATCTTCTTTACGTAAAGATAATCTCCCTTATACCTCCACTGCCCAGAGGACGGTGTAAGTTATCCTGGGAGCTGACCTTGAATCATTTACTCCCCCCAATTGCAGGATAGATGTAGGATGAGATAAAATTATGTTTAAAAATCCTAAAAAAATTTGCTATTATCTGTCCACCTGTTTGTCTTTTTCTCAATTGTTAGTTGTCAGATTATGAGGCTAAAATAATGCAAAATGTAAAAGTATCAATAGATGTAGCAGCATAAAGGCCAACCAGAACAAGAAAACAGAATTTATTACTAACAGAACTTTGTAGAAATAACACACAGATCCACAGTGACCAAGCCTTTTCTCATCTGCACATCATTCTCTCAAGTCTTGGCTTTTAAGAGAGGGAGAAATAATGTTTACTAAATGGAGCTCCCTGAAAACAGGCCAAATTATGCACGTAAAGAATGCAGGAAACAAAAGGCTCTATTTTTAGTGTAGAGCAGAAGTGGGACCTTAAGGGTTAAAAGAGAAACTTCGTGAGAAAGGTGTGAGTTTATGATTACAATCCCTAAATAAGCAACATCTCTACTGTTCTCATCCTAAAACCCATCCTGACATCATTGTAAATACACTGAGCAGACTCGTAAAGAGGTCAAGAGAATAAAGAGACGGTCAGGAAATGGTTGTAGTTATACAAGCTGACAGTCTGAGCTGCTGCCAGGACGGAAATCATTTCATTGGTTAAATCAAACCCAGTGGGCGGGGCTAAGGGTATGTCTGCTGTGAAAGTGGAAGCAGAGATGTTTCCTGTCAATAAATTATTCACAGCTGAATTTAATTTTCTCAGCTGCAGATTTCCCTCACATTACTGTCTCCCTGAGTTGAGATGTTTGTTTAAAAAAACAAAACAAAAAAAAGCACAATGCTCGCTCTTAGCGGTAAATGATCAAATAATCTCAGACGCAGTTAAAATCCACGAGGTAAAGAAGCAGAATTAACACATGCGTGAAACAATGACAGATAAAAAACTGACAGAAGGAATAGAAAAAAAGAGGCTGAGGGTTAGAGTACAACTGGCAAAGGGTCAGCAAACCACTCTGCACCCATAACCGGGTTAATGGGAAGGTGGTGGGGAGGCTGGGAGGGGGTAGGATGGAGTTGATGGAACAGGCGGTGGTGATGGAGAAAGGCTAGAAAAGGGTCTGGGATGGGGTGGTGGTGAGGGGGTTCTGAGTGAAGCTTAAGAGTAAAGTAAAGGAGACAGATGGGGGAGAAAAAGAAGGGTAAATGGGAGGAAGAGGGAGGACGGGAAGGTTCTATATTTTACTGGCTTGCTCTCTTGTCCCTGGATCTGTCTCTTCTCCTCCTCCTCCTCCTCCTCTTCCTCCTCGCTTGTTTTAATCTGACTAAATAGGATAACCTGCTCTTCATAAAAAATGAATGCCACTTCATTCAGCGGGACCCACCGGCAGGGCCCCCTAGAGGCCACGGCCCAGGGCCCACGACTACTGGGGGCCTGCCAGAATCACTGGCCGTAATTAATTACCTCGCCCATCTCCACACGCCCCCGCTGCCACATCATTCCTCGGCATCCACCACAGATTATCCAGATTCAGGCATCAACTTCTGTTAAAGTGGGAGGAGAGAGGGTTTGACCACAAACAGAGGGAATGATGTGGAGAAAGAGAGAGAGTGAGAGAGAGAGAGAGAGAGAGAGAGAGAGAGAAGAGAGAGAAAGGAAGGAAGGAGGTATGTGGGGGCAAAGAGAGCTGCTGCTTGTTAGGCAATGCGAGCGGCTTTTACCCAATCACGTGGTGGAGTTTGTCAAGCAGGAGATTGCAGTCTAAAATATTAATGCAGCCATCCTGCTCCTCCACCTCCCTCCACGTCCTCCAAACACTGAGTGAGCCAGCTCCTGGAAGGGACACTCGCCTGTCAATTTTTCATGAGCCGGGTCCTGGCCCAGACACAGGCAGGCACGGCTGGGCTGCCCACCCCTTTAACGCAACATGCATCAGCCATCCCTGCTTCTAATGTAGCTACTGATGGTGAAAGGTGGTGGTGGGGGGGCAACATCATGGTGAACTTTGGTCTCAAAACACAGAAGATGAAGAGGAAATTATGTTGATTTACTTTATTTTGACGATGTACAATAATAGTGCTGCTCTGTTGATGCTTCGTTCCCATGAGATCCCTCTGAGTAGCAAACATCACCTAACTGAGATGTTTCTGTAAAAACCAATGAATGATCTAATTCCTTGACTCCTCTAATCCATCCATGTTGCTGAAACTGCATTTTAACAGTCTTTTAGGTAAAACTTCTGCATTCCAACAAGTCCAGCACAAAAAGATTTTTTTTATATCTTTTCTAAACTGAACAAAAGAATTTGCATTTCCAGTAGTGCTGATGAAGGCTTGTTTTACATTTATCTGTAAGATTAAAAAGATTTAAAAGGAAGTAAAAACATGTTAGTTAACTAATCATAAAACCCGATAGATTGTGAGAGAGAGGTCTTTTTTTTCTTGGGTAATTGGACTGAATTTAAATATTGTGAATAATGGAAGAAACTATACGCTGTCCTTCAAGGATTTGGCCCCCAGTGCATGGCCCTGGGATGGTGAGTCAATGCCCATATAGTCACACTTATACAGCTTCCTCTGGTAGCCGTACATGTGTGAACATGTGTGTGTGTGTGTGTGGATGGGGTGAGGGACCCTAAGGCCCCTGAAAGCCCTTCAGTCCTGGTCTCCTGACCTGTAACCCCCCTCCTCTGAGCTCTCAGTGTGTCCTTATGCCTCAATAATTGATGCGTGGGAAAGAAACGTCCCGCTTTGGGACCAACTCTCTCACCTGCACACTCATATACACTCGCCTCCTCCCTCACGAGCTCAAACACTCTTCACGACACGTTCACACACACGCAGGCTTATTGATTTTGTTAACTGAGCCAATGCTGCGGACACACAGGCTGGGTGTTGAGTGGAAGAAGAAGTAAACACATCCTCTCACATTCTTTACTGTCTGTCACTCAGTCAGGCCTCATTGCTTCATGTTTCCTCCAGGATGGGCTGGCCGAGCATGTGAGCAGCTTTGCTTCATATTCACAGTCTGACCTCGGTGCAGCCTGGTACAACCATGTTGCTGCTGCTGGATGCTGAGCAGCTCCACTGAGCAGCTTGGCTTTAGAGACCTGTTCAAGGGGAATACTGAGAGAAAAGAAGAGTTTAGCATTCAAAGCAAAGCTAGCTTTACAAAATGCATCTTTTCAGGAGAAAACTTCACTGAAAGCTGGACTTGTTTCTGCTGACAGGGTCACATGAGCACACAAAGCTTTTAGATTCAAGCCCACAGCTGCAGACCTACTTACCCAAGCACTCGTTTGAACACACAACCCACCACACACACACACACACACACACGCACACAAACAATCTGATAGATGGATAAACAGAGTGCCCCTCAGTGGATCTTTGCCACTTTCTTCCACCTCCTCACTGCTCCCTCTCTGCCCCCAGGTGTCTTCTCCTCTGGTCTTTGCTGTCTTTTGTCCGCTAAGTACCAGTTTACAATATTGATGAGGCCTGGAGGTCCAACCACCAGCAGGACAGACAGTCTGAGGGGCTGCTTACACAGTAAGTGTGTTAGAGCGGTTTGTGTATTTAAAGACTGTACATGGTGGGGGTTATGATGTTTGTGTGTATACAGTACATGTGTGCTGCAGGTTTTTTATGGTTTAAGTGCGGAGTGTTTCATGAGTTTCAAGACGCTACTGCTGTTTCCTGTTTTAGCACCAAAAAACAGGTGTAATTATCAGATTTATACATTTCTATGGCCGTGTGAAAAAACAGCCCAGTGGAAGCTCACAAAGTTTATAATACATAAAATGTTGAAGGCAGCTTTTAGCATGAATGTGTATGGAGTCTAACTAAAGGCCTAACTGGTTTATAAAGCATGTTGGAAAAACAACAATAGATGACCAAAGTCCTTACATTAACAGAGTAGATAATGAATAAGTGAAACCAACATAAAACACTGGTAAAAATCACAACTCACACAGAAAAATAACTTATGCTGTGTTGAAGCCAGGGACAAAAGATGAGTCTTTAAATAACATTTAAAAGAGAACAGAGGAAGCCTGCCTAAAGGTTATTTGTGTAATTAGTTCTGTCCATTTCATATGTCACTGTCCTCGTACTCTTATATTGGCATCCACCAGAGGGCACGTCTGAGTTCTGACGCCAGTTTCAGACAATAACTTAACATGGCGACGGTGGAGGAGATCATGATAATGTTCACTTTCAGAAAGAGACATTAAAAGTAGCTGCTTAATTGACAGTGGTTGTCTATGCAGCTATTAAATACATGCTTTCACTTGGTGCACATCAGCTATACTTTACAGAAATGCACCCTGGTTTCAGGTGGTCCTTCTCCATTTGCTCCACTGGTTACACATCTATTAGCTCTCAGAAAATGGAAAAAAAAATCACATGTAAAGGATGCAAAAGATGGATGAAAGACTCTGTATCCATCTTTAGTTCTAGGCCTTTACACATTTAGAGGCAACCCTTTTTGGTGCCTGCAACCGTGAAACCCTGATGACAGCTGAGCTTAAATTTCATCTTTGGAACAACCAGATAATCAGCTGACCTTTGAGACTGTGGGGTGAGATTTGTTAAATGTGTCTGATTTTTTTCCTGTATTTATTTTGCTTTTATATAATTGTAAATAAATCCAGGTGTGAAAGGTTTAACTCTGAAATACAGCGCAGCAGTAATCGTGTCTAGTGGTAGTGGCGTATTTTGGCAATTTGTTGCAGCTGAAAGACATTTAGTACTGAGTTACTCTGTGTATCAAATTTAAGGTTGCATCTATTCACTCCCAAATTGGTAGCAGTGGTTTTCAAATATAGAGTCAAAGCACCATGATCCACATGGTGGGATTCACAAGAGTCTCTTGGGCAATATAATGTGACCTCAGACGTTTTATCATTAAAACGTAAGAAGTTCAGGTTATCTATGTTCCAAGAAAGGCTGAACAAAGTCATGTTCTGTAGCTTAATGTACATTTGACAATCATCAGCATAACGATGAAATATTACAATCCTTCTCAAATTAGAACCAAAGGGTAGTAAGTACAGTGAGAAAAGAAGGAGTCCAATTATAGACTCCTGAGGTACCCCAAGCCAAGAAACACTGCAGATGACACAAAATCATTTATGTTCACCAAAAACTTCAGTCAGCCAGGCAAGCCCGAAACCGCTCCAAGGCTGTATGACAAGTTACAATGCATATTCGTTACAGTTGTAACGGCTGACACAGGGACGGCTGGACACAAGCGCAGGTTGCAGGTAAGATGATTTATTGATGTTGGTCAGCAGAATGAAGGCACAAGCCAAGGCAAGATTAGACACTGAAAGAGGGTAAGCAGAAGGCATATATAGGGCTGTGTCCAGGTRAAGACTATTAGTCTGATGAGGGCCTACAGGTGATCCTGATAATGACAGCTCCCGGTGCGTTGTGGGTGGTGTAGTCCTGTCCTAATACTCTGGAGATGAAGAGAGGGACGGAGGAAGAGGTGCAGCCCTGACAACAGTGATAAAGACAGTTAATCAAAATATCTCTACGGCCATCTTGACTGATTTCTGAGACTCCATTGCTCATTAGCGATACAGAAGATAACCAATTACATTCTGAATGATAAATCCAGACAGAAGCAACATTTTCCATCTTTTATTATCCTGTGTTGGTGAGTCTGTGTGAATTGTAGCCTCAGTTATTTGTTCTTAGCTGACAGGAGGCACCCAGTGTGGTCTTCTGCTGCTGTAGCCCATCTCCTTCAAGGTTGGACGTGTTGTGTGTTCAGAGATGCTATGCTGCATATTTTGGTTGAAACCAGTGTTTATTTGACTTCCTGTTGGCTTTCTGTCATTGCCAACCAGTCTGCCCATTCTCCTCTGACCTCTGACATCAACACGACAACTGCTCACTGGATATTTTCTCTTCTTCAGACCATTTTTTGAAAATCCTGGAGATGGTTGTGTGTGAAAATCCCAGTAGATCATTAGTTTCTGAAATACTCAGTCTAACAACCATGCCATGTTCAAAGTCACTTATCTACCATTTTTGTTCCATTTTCTGTTGCTCAGTTTGTACTTCATCATGTCGTCTTAACCATGTCTTCTTAACTAAATGTAATGAGTTGCTGCCGCTTGATTGTCTGGTTAGATACTTGAGTTAAGAAGTAGGTGAACAGGTGGACCTGAAGAAGCTGACAGTCTGTTAGATCAAAAAGCTATCTGGCACTAAAGATGTTTTTGTCTTGCTAGCCAGTACAGCCTGGGGGAAACAGCACTTCCCCCTGGGATAACATAGCAGCAAAACTTTTATACATTTTTATTTGTGGTCCCATATTATTGTGTGTTAAAAAAAACATAAATGTTACATTCAATGGTTCAAGTTTCTCCATGGATTTGCTCCACCTTCACATGAATTTTTTAAACAGAGGCCTGACTGTGGCACCTGGGCCACCACAACAGGGGATCTTGTGGTATCATTCAGATTTACCATACCTGGACTGGGTATGCTGTTGCTAAGAGGATGCAAACTCTGGAATAATCTAACTCCCAGATAGCAAAAAATGTTTGGCCCAAACATGACCCACATCTTAAATTTACGTGTCGTTGATTTACACAGTTGACTCAAGGTGACTGTCGCTGCAAAAACTCAGCTACTTGATCAGAACATCTGGCTCACACAACACTTTCCAGCACCATTCCTGAGCCATGAATGCCGAAATAAACCCAGATTAAAGCCCAAATGTGTCTGCTGTCTGGGCTCCTACTTAAAGAAAACCTTCTACATGGTTGTCGAGGGCCACATTCCTGCACGTTTCCATGTGTCCCTGCTCTAACACACTTGATTCAAATCCATGGATCCAATAGCCATTCAAGTTCTGAACGGTAACTTATTAATATGAATCAGATGTGTTGGAGCAGGGATACATGGAAAAATTGTAGGACAAGGGCCAAGGTTCCCTAATAGTGATCTAAAGGGTAAGCTATCCAACACAATTTACCTCCGTTAAGAACTGTCATTCCTACTAAACAATAGAAGTGATCACTTTGAGGATGCTAGAGATTTTGTGGAGTTTTCAGGGTTAAGTACATGTGAGTGTGAAAGTGCATTTCCTTAAACAATGCAGACACTGTTGTTGCTTCTTAGTCAATGAAATTATATATAAATGATTAAAATCCAAAAAAGAAACTAAAACAACTAAAAACCAACAGACCAAAAGGCTGAGCAGCTCCCTGTAATGTTTCTCTATCTCATGTGTACCACTGACAAACCCACTGAAGATAAAAAAAAAGATCCTGCTGAGAGCCCCATGTTGTCTGCCTCTTCTGTAAAACTAACCCACTTTTCCAGTAAATGAAAATGAATCATCTTTACACCATGAGGTGTTTTTAACCCTACAAAATGATGCCATTCAGATGAAAACAACATCTCACTCATGCCTTGACGTGGACCACGAACATACTCTGCTGTTTACTTATTAGGTGGCTGAGATCACCAGGGATAGACAAAGAGGTTTCTCAGAGTTTGTTGTCTAAATGCATCATCCAGAAGTCTTCTCCCAGCTGTACGGAAAGCCAGGGACCGACAGTTTGACTCTTTCCACCCTGCTACTCATAAACTATTCAGAGCATGAATGCAGCCTGTGAAGTCACTTCTCAGCCGCTGACACGAGTCCCCTTCTTTTAGCTTCATGTCTCTTTTCACCACACATGATGTCATATCCCGACCAAGTTTTACTATCATGTGCTTCTGTGTTATAATGGCTGACGTCCAGCTGACAACTGGTATGAATATTTCACAAATCTGACTTTGTTGTCTTTCTTTTTGCCACATCTTTTATGTCATTTTGCAGAATCTATAGCAAATGCAAGCATCAGCATGTTGGAACTTCAGAGTGAAATCTGCTTACTATTTACTTCACAGAATAAATAAATATGTCTACAGTTTACTTGTTTGTATTTACAGCTATTTGTTCCTTCACCACAGATGTTGGGATGGTTTCATTTTCATTTAACTCAACCGTTTTTACTTTTGTTTTTATTGGGACTGAAAACTACATAATTGTTGGGGGGTGGCTGCGTGAGTGACAGGTTAGTTATTAAAAACAACACGGGGTATTGTGATCTCGGGGTTTTTTGTTTAGCTCTTCTTGTTTTACTGTCCTATTGTTTTTCACTTTGTCTGGTTTGTCATTGTCTGGTTTCCTGTTTTATTTTGTAGGGTTTTCCCATCCTTGTTCTGTTCGCTTCCCGTTCATTAGCACACCTGGGTTCATTTGCTAATTTGCCTCAACAGCTCATTATTAGTTCACCTCAATGTCCCTTAGTTTCAGTTATCCATTGCCAGATCATCTATTTTAGTTTTCCATCCCTGTTAGCTGTTATTTACATTAAACCTTTGATTCCTCCACCGGCCTGCCTCCTGCCTCTCAGTCCTGCGTTTGGGTCCACATCTCCCACAGACCATGATGTAAGGTTGTAACCATTTCATTAATCTTAATGTCTTCACAGAGAAATGTTAGATCATCATAAACTCAAATAATAAAGGTTCAATATAACTACCTTGTCTCTAATGACATCTCCTACACAAACTGTCCACTTTATCAGAGCCACCTTCCAGTTCTGGGTTGGACCCCCTTTTTCGTGCAGAACTGTCTTAATTCTTGGTTCAATAGATTCAACAAGGCGTTAGAAACATGTCTCACAGATTTTGCTCCATACTGACATGATAGTGTCACACAGTTGCTGCAGATTTGTTAGCTGCACATTCATGATGAGAATGTCCTGTTCCACATCCCAAAGCTGCTGTATTGGATTGAGATCTGGGACCTCATTTATAAAACTGTGTGTAAAACTGGGAAAAAGGGAAATGTGGCAAACAAAAAAAGTCAGATTTATAAAGGAGTGCGCATGCACGTCCCATGCCTGTTTCCATTTATCAATCAGAATCAACTCTAAAGTTGGCGCACTTGAGGGAGCACCTTGCTCCGCTCACATGGTGTCTATAAAAGGTCAGGTGAACACCTGTAATAAATAGTCATCATATCATTTCCATGATGGCTCATGAAGGGAAGAAGCGGATTTTTTTCAGAATATGAGACGGAGATCCTAATGGATCATGTTGAAAAACGTAAAAGGTTTTAATTAGTGGAGATGAAATGGTGATTACCAGAGTCAGAAAGCAGAACAGTGGCAGCAACTGACAGATGCTGTCAACACCCTGTAGAGGGCAAAACAAAGGCACTGCATGCCGGTGATTTGGTCCTTTGTTTAAATTTACAAAATAAATGTGTACAGATACAACTGAGATTGGTACCAGTTTATTTAGTGTTAAATAACATTTGTTTATAGTTCCTGGGTGTTCCAGCTGGGTAGGATGGGTGAAGCCAGAGACTCCACACAGCAATGCAGCTGTGGCACAGGAAGTCCTGCAGTCGCAGAGGGACACAATCACAGCTATTAACAAGGTGGCCAAAGAGTTGAGGGGAATAAGGACCGTCTGGACAGACATTGTGTGTTACCTAAGGGTTGCATCATTTCTAGACCTCCAGCCTCCGTCCTGCGTCTCTCTCTGCTGTGTCTTAGGATAAATGACTGAGGCTACTTTTCAAATTTTCTTTTACTGACTGGTACAAGTTGGGACGACTTCTTCAGAAAGAGGTTTGCAAGACGCCATAACGTAGTGCGGTTCCATTACTTTCATTAGCCGCCTAAAGCCCTCGTTTTGAACATCGGAATACATACATAATGGAATACAGCGCATATCCTTGCAGATGAAGGATGTGTATTTGCATCAGATACTGTGGACCCATTGTGAGAAACATGTTAAATCACATGTGATTTGGATGTTTAGAGAATGTAAATGTTTTGGTTAATGACAGCGGATTTAATGTCCCATTTGCAATTTTATTTTCATTATTTTATTTTATTAATTGTTATTATCATTATTATTATTATTCATTTCATTCTCACGCCATGTTATCCAGCAGTGCCAGATTGTGCGTCTTTAAGCACTGGGGTGCTGTTTTATATAATTTTGATTTGATGTTTTCATTTTCACATAATAAAAAATACAGGTGTACATTCAAACACGTGACGATGTGTGGCAGAAACCCAGTCAGGCTTATGCTTAAAGCCACACTCCAAGACAATTTTCTGTTGCAGCTCATTTGAGAAACAAACAATCTAAATCCGAAACAAAAATCACATTTACCGTACTCAAAGAACATATGTATGATAATAAATTTGGACACATTGTTTTCATTGATAATGTAAATATAAATGTTAAAGGCTTACGTAATAAATTCAGTACTTCCTTAATTAAAGAAGCACTTACTCCATCAGGTCCTGGAGCTGAGTTTTTCAACTGTAAAATAATATCACTAACCTCCTTAATGTCCGGAGGATCAAAATTACTCAAAGATGGGAAAACACTCTTTATATAATTTAATGGATTAACTTTATTTTCTATTCTGCTAGCTAACCTACGTTTGAAAAGAAATTAA
>CM047989.1:28120274-28133461 GCA_026261665.1 Melanotaenia duboulayi | reverse complement strand
GACCATCTGCCTGGACTGACTTAAGACTATGGACTTGATGGGAATGCTTGGATTCTTATGGCGACATTACCCAAGATGCTCTTTGAGCTGAATGAGATGCAGAGTTAATGTTAACCAGCCCACTTATTTAAAATCTCCTTTCTGTCTAAAAGCCATTGCAAAGAGGTGAGTCTTCAGTAGGAATGTAAAACCAGAAAGTGCCTCAGCAGCTCTGAAGGGAAGAAAGAAAAACGTCCATAAAAGCTCTGGTCATTCCTGAATTCAAGCCTAGCAGATGGAACCTCCTGTATTGGGCTGGTAGAAGAGTTCTAATTGGAGGATGCTGGTGCAGCAGCTCTGATAAATAAGATGGAGCTATACCATTTAGAGCTTTAAAAACAAGTAATAAAATCTTAAACTGTCTACTAAAAAACAAGAAGCCAGTGATCTACTGCACAGGGGTGAGTTGCACTCCTTTCAGTTGTCATATGAGCAGCTGAGAGTTATGCAAGTCCAGCAGGGACGACTTCAATGATAGATGAATGACCTTCAACAAATCTTTGAGGGCAGGTAAGGATTGGCTTTTCAAGCAGCCTCAAATGAAAAAAGAGTTAACACTTTTGACCACAGAGCTAATTTGCTTTTCTAGCTGAGAAGAGTTATCAATGATCACACAAGAGTTTATAATGGCTGCCTAATTTCTTTTTAATTTGTTTGAATCATTTTCGTTGTCAGAAATTAACGCTGCAGGTCCACAAGCTGTAATCTGTGAGTAACCAGTAGGAGCAGATGTAAGGTTACAGGGTGAGCCGTGGTATCATACACAGTGGCTCTCATTTATAAAATGAACGTACGATGAAAATCTGTGTGCACGGCCTTTTAACGCAAGGCTCAGCATTTATTAATTTGGACGTGAGCGTAGGATACGATCAAATCTCACGACAGGTCTGAGATCGTGTACACAAGTTTGAGTCAGTGTGGATTTCCGGAGCAGCACAGCAGACCCTGAAAATACATAAATAATTATTCCCTACAGTTTGAATATTTACAGGATTTATGGATGGATGGATGGATGGACAAACAGAGATGTGTGTTTGCAAACAAACTCATACTTACTTTCACTCTCGGAGCATCTCATCACCCCGCTGGCAAACCCTGCCTTAACAGGAGAAATGGTCCATCTGTATTTATTTAGAAAGGGAAATTACTGTGAAAAAACATGACATGGGTCAGCTGTGGTCTTCCCTCATCTTCCAGTAACTAACATATACACACCAATATACCTTGAGAAGCGAACTGTGTTATGTCTGTTCTTGGTGTGCAGTTCTGCATGTATTAATGTGTATTTATCTTCTTTTTTTAAAAAAAATAATAATTAGCCTACTGTTTTATTTATTTATTAATTACGAGGACAAAAGTGTGTCTGTAGGTCAAAACACTTGTAGTGTCAGGGTGAATTTCCATGCTGGTTCTCTTATTTTAAACTCTATTTCCAGCTGAACATTAACTTCTGTATATCAGCAGCAGTGTGTATTGTAGCACCATGTTGTATCTGGATAGTACAACGTCTAAGTAAATGTGAATTAAAGCTAATTGTCGCACAACTCTGCACCGAAACTTCATCAATTATTTAACTTTCCCCTCTGGTCAATGCTTTTTAAAAACAAGCGTACACACACTTACACTTCATGATTAAAAAGCATGATGACTAACACACACCACAATTAATACACACACAACTAAATACCAAACACACTCCTCTCAGTCATTATGAGTTTTCATTGGTCACTTGGTGTGTTGAGTTTTCTGTGCTGTGCACACACTCTGCCGATGTGATCCTGAACATAGAAAGCTCCGGATACTGAAACAGTAAAATTTGAATTTGAATGGGGCTGATGTTTTGGAGGACTCTGTGGTTCTTTCTGTGGACCTTTCAGACTCATACACCATAGAAGCTTTAGCCTTGTAAACATCGACCTCTCTCCATGACCCTCAATGTACACTTAAATCCATTCTGACCAGTCAGGGTGTGGATACACAGCCCCCGAGAGCCCCAGGACATCTTCAGACGCTGTCAGATCAGTATGCAGGTGAAGACTTCAAGGTTTTTGTCCTGTACATTTGACCTCTAGTTTTTGTGTCTGTCCTGATTAAAATGCCCCATTTCCACCAAATGGTCTAGCTCAGGTTTGGACAGGACGGCGCGGTTTGGTTCAGTAAACCCCGATCTCTGTTGTGTTTCCATAGCCAACCATAACTTTACCTGGTGGATGACACATCAGTCGGATAGATTTGTCAGCTAGTGTGATGTGATAGTGGTGCAATGCCTTCCTTGAATTATAATTCAGAAGAACGCCATGTAGAAACAGACGAGGAGAATGGTGAACATCCAGCAGTCTGTCTTCCTTCTTCTTGGCATGTGGCTTATGTTTAAACGTTGAGCTGTTCCTGCTTTATTCTTATTAAAAGGAAATATGATTCGATCAGACATTCTGGATAAGATAAAAATTTCTAACATCCATTTTATAAATTTTTATATATTTGCATACAAATATGTGTTTATAACACACACATATTCATTCATTTAAATGTGTTTTTACATCATTTGTGCCCCTTTTCCTGGCCACTGCTCCAAAAGTGTTATTTTTGACTGCCCTAAACCTCTACATCAATCTCTCCCTGGTGAGCTCTACCAGCTGGAGGTAGAACTTAATATAAAATATAATAGGTACATAAATTACTTTAATCAAATGTGTAAATGAGGCAAATTATAGTTGAAACTGCACATAAGAAGGGTAATTAGTGTATCTGATGACTAAGACTTTATACATCTAATAAATGTTTGAACATGTTATTCACGAGAACTTTGGATCTGCAGAAAATGACTTGTTGAACAGGAGGAAACTTGGAGTCAACAAGTTTGGCTGCTTATTTGACAAGAATATTTGCTTTCAGCATGTTGGGCCAGTTAAAAAAAACAAAAAAAAAAAAACGAAAAGACAACCTTATACAGCATTAAACTTAACAGCACTGAACCTTCAGGGCAAACGAGATTGGGGTAGCACAGTGGTTGAAAGGAGAGGCTTACTGAGTGTAATTCTGATATGGCCAGAAGTCAGGAGTGAAATCTATAAATACAGACTGATGGCAAAGTCAAACACCTTAGGATTGCACTCCTTTTTAGCTTTTGAATGGGTGTGTATGTTTAATTATCTGATTGAGGAGGGGGCATTGGGACGTCTAACACACAAACAAGGAAGAGAGACAGTGAGCAGTGTAACTCCAAAAATCCTTCTTTCCACCAACTGAAGAAATGCCAAAATAAATCTGTAATGGATTCCTGTGAAATTCAAATTTAACCTCCAGCTGATCCCACCAGGGAGGAAATGATGGAGTGGAGGATGGTATTATTATCAGAAGATAGACGGATTAAAAGAAAAAAACATTGGTGGATTATGAAAATGATGATGATAATGATGATGTGAGTGTTACAGAGTGTCTGTCTGCTGGGACAGAGGCAGCACGAGACATGATTGATGCCTAAAAATCATCAATATCAGGAACGAGAAGGGAAGAGGAATGGATGGAGAGATGGGGACCCAAAGAGGAGGAGAGGAAGAAGGATAAGAAGACAGGAGATGTGACTGAGAGTGAGAGGATTAAAAAAAACAACAACAAAAAAAAAAACAAACAAAAACAAAACTGCGATGCCAGTGAGAGCAATGTCCTAATCATCCTTTTGACTTATTTCCCTTTTCACAACAAATCTCTCTACTCTTTTTTCCCTCTTTACCCTCCTCCCCAGTTGTAACCCCCTCTCTGCTTTCCATCTCCATCTTTCTCTCTCCACCAGGCTTCCAGCTTCAGAGGCAAAGCTCCATCTGATCAATAATGGATGCCGCTGTCTCCTACACTGCTGGAGAAGGGCCGGTACATTAGGTAATGCAGGGGCTACATTTAACTGGATGGGCTTGTTAATGCATCCCGCTGGGGAAACACCCTCCCAACGCCATCCTCTCTTTCCCCCTATTGCAACACACGCATCCACATCCACACACTTCACTCATCCACCCGCCCCACTTGCTCCCTCACTGCCATGCAATGCAACTTTTCTCACAGAGGGAGGAGCTGGAGGAGTACTTGAGACAGATTAGGTCATGGTCCAGTTCGGTGAAAGTTCAGAAACCAAAGTGTTAGGCATGCTGAATATTGAACCTGAGCCTAGCTTAGATTTTTACTTAAACTTAGCCTGAGAATAATTTTTAATAATTTGATATACAAAACTACTTTAGTGGGTTTTAAGAATTCCATAAATTTGCACCTACTTAATCTGAACAATCACAGGGGGAGGTGGACTTACTGTCAGACAGATAACGTTGTTCACAGGGCTTTAGAATATAAACAACCATGCATCTTTACGTTGTCATGCATCTAGACGCCTTTGGACAATTTAAGATCCGCATCTCACTAAATGTGAATGTTTATGCACTTTGGGGAAAAGCCGGAACAACTAGGGAAAACCCACAGAGCTGAGATCTAAACCAACAACCCAGCGATGTAGGTTTGAATTAGGTTTGACTCTGACATTGGCCACAGACACCCCTGCAAGACAAATGTTTATTTGCATTATGATGTCATACAGTGGATTATAAATCTGAGCAAGAATAGGTTTATGATGCAAAATATTCTATTCAGGGACAAGAAATCCACTACTTATATCAGTCAGCTTTATGAAACCTTGAACAAAAACGTGCTCATTAAAAGATATAATTACAAACATGGTACATCGTCATCCTTATGTAATAATTTATAGAGCAAATCTATATGTGGTATTTTTTGTCTAATTACAGTTGAATTTAATTTGTGATGATAGAGAAAATGCTCATGTTTACATAATTACAACTAATTTCATTAATATGTTTAAATTATTATGGTCCATATTTCTGCAGGTACATGTCCTAAACAAATTTTTTTTTCAAAGTTTTATATGAAGGTCTGGTAAACGCAGATGTTTCCCTGTTTCAGCACACTTGACTCAAATTAATGGGTCATTGTGCAGAACTTGACAACAAGCTATTGGATCCATTTAATTTGAATTGGTTGTGTTGGAGCAGGAACCATCTAAAACCTGCAGGACCGAGGCCCTTAAGGACCGGAGTTTAAGAGTTGGCCAACAAATGGAAAATGGGTTATAAGGTGGGACCTATAGCAGCAAAGCTGCAAGAGAGAGCACCGATCTCTCAGCTGTTTGTGCACCAGATAGTGATGGGGATACTCAGAACTTGATAGATAGTCAGACAGAAATGTCACTATGGTCCCTACCCCAACTCTATACCCATAGAAGAACCTCTATGAATGAGGCAATCAGCCTGAAATTACAACGACTGGACACAAACCAGTAACATTATTGTTCTGTGGACTAAACAGTGAGTAACTCTGGAGTGTATTGCTGTAAAACCACATAACTTCTGACGGGTACCCAAATTAATCACATCTTATAGCCTCTGTGACACTTGACCGGCAACGAACACATTCGTTTCAGGCAGCGAAACAGCTTTAGTGCAGATGAAAGCTGTTATCTTGAGGTTGAAAATTCATCTCCAGGGTTGTCACTCATTAACAAGGAGACATATCTATTTGAATGACATGCTTTTCTTTTCATTTTTACATGCAAATTTAAAACCACAAAATTTGACTGTCTTCTTTGTGTATTTGTATCAGTGTGTGCAGGACTGGTTTCCTGATCAGGAGCAGAATATGCAGAATACATTTCAGCTGCTATCAGCTGAGAGGGAGGGTACACCCTGGCCAGGTTGGCAGTGAAATTAATTTCCTTTAATATTAATAACGAGATAAGTGGAATGTTTATTCTACAATTTTTGCAAATTGAAACAGACTGATTTTGTTTAACTCTTTCTATTGCTGTTCTTTTTTATTTTAAACAAGTTTTGAACTGATGATGCTGATGACTACAGGGTAACAGACGCTCCCAGCAACTTGCTGCACACACATATCATCCCCTAAGAAACTGTAGCAAAGACGCTAACCACTGCACCACAGAGTGAAAGAAATTCCATTCTGCTCCTCAAAATTATTTGAGATTGATGCCATCAACCTCATATTATTCATTAAGTTTATTCACAGACTCGGACATACATTATCCCACGCATTAAGTTCATCAGCAGGACATTCGCCAGTGAACAGTCAGGTTTGTCATTTTCTGGTTGTATAATTGTCTCTACAGATTAGCTTCCTTTTTTATGTAAGACCATAACATCTGCACATGTTTTCATGTTATTCCAGCCAACAGAAATTACTGTCTGAGCTTCGAATGGCAAGACAGCCATTGTTACCAGAGGAAAGTCAGGGCATCACAAAAGTCATTAAGATTCATCTCCTGGGGACCATGAATGTCCTAATGGTTTCGATTTTCTACCTCTGACTCAAACCACCAACAGTTGATCTCCCATCAGCTGATTTCTTTCTGCCTAAGGGTAATTTTTCCCCCAAGTGCTTCCGCCTTGTGAGGATTACCCCACCCATTGTTGTCTGTAAATGTCAGAAGCATCACTGAACTTTAATGTGTTGTCCTTTGATTGCGTTATTCACCATTTTCATCACCAGCCATGGCTTGCTACGCCAAAGACTCTGAGGGATTTACATTAATACATAAAAGAGATATAGCCTGGAAACATATGCTGAGCTGATGTAATATGCATGCAGTTGTTAGGAAGCATCATGTCTTTGAGTGCTGTGCAGCAAATATTATATTTGAGTAAGTGAATGAGTCCTGGTGGAGCCATATTTTGCAGGAAGGCACCAAGAAAAAAATAGTTTTAATTTGGAGATGCAGTTTCATTTCCTTCCAAAGCAGCATAATTAGAGACAAAACTCAATCAATCTGAGAGAGTTTGAGAACCTCCAGGTTGAGATGTAATCAGTATCAGAGAACATCAGAACAATGTTTTTAACTAAGTTCAAAAAGGAGAGATAAAAAAAATAATTTAATGTACAACAAAAGAAGTGAAAACATTTTTGAGTAATGGTTAGGTTATTTGTATATGTGAGCCGTCACATGAAAGAAGGAGAAGGATGGGATAGGACCCGCTGGACTCTGGATGTTGGTGGTGATGAGAAACATCAGCTGGTTGCACGTACTTCAGATGAGGCCCCTCTGGCATCAGTGAGATGTAGGGATGGAGAGAAAGGTTGCAGCTAAGTCACTTTTTGAGGTGAATGACAAAAAAAAAAGAAAAATAGAGTTTAACTTCTTCTTGAAAAAGTGTTTTTTCTGACTCCTGAAATGACATACATAAAATAAATCAAGTATATCTTCAATACTACAAAGTCTGGATGTATAATCTTGGTCTCAAAAGAAAAAGTTAAAATCATTTGTCAGGGGGTTTTGAGCCAGCCTAAAATGTTCCTAAGCGCCCCTTAAAATGTATTAATGTCTTTATTTCTTGATTGGATTTAATGATTGTGGCATTAGTGATCGTTTGAGTTGGGCTCATCCATGTCTGGAACACAGTGACGCTTCCCATTTGAAGTCGCAGCAGCCAAATCCGGTACGTTTAACATCCCTCCACGTTTTTATTCCCACCTTTCACTTCAGCTGCATCATTTTGCACCTGCAGATAACACAGTGAGTCCATTATCAAAATGAATACATGGGGAGTATTTTTAAAAGATGAGAGTAGTACTCACTAACTCCAGGTAGTTAGCAGCAAAAACATTATTGATAAAGATAGGCGCTCCCTGTTTTACAAATAAACAAACTTGCTAACTGTTTAGTATGTTATGAGTTCTGTTATTGTCTGATTATTCTGAGAGCAGTTTTCTCTCTAGCAGCTAGCATCAATGAAAAAGAAATACTCGTTAATAATCATCACTCCATCACTTCTGCAACCTGTAGACAGACTGAGAGAGGACCGGGACAGAGAGGACGGAGATATCTGCTGAGGAGGTGAGTCTGAAAGATTTAACAGGGTGTCTGACCCTCAAAAATATGAAGCTCTATCATTCAAATAATATCAACAGCTTTACTGATGGTAAGCTGCCCATTAGAGAAGGCATGGAGATGCAGAGACAGAGAAGGTGAAGCAGATAGAGACCAAACTGATCTGGAGCTTGTCATGGTTTCTGGATTTTGGTTTAGGTTTTTGTCTTGTCTTGTTTTGTAGTTCTTCCTGTTGTGTATTCTGTTTTGCTTTCTGCTTCCCGTTTTTTTAGTACACCTGGTTTGTTTTTCATTTACATCGGTTGTTCCTTATTAGTCCTTATTAGTACCTCTTGGTTTCCTTTCCACCTTGCCAGTTCGTTGTCATGTCTCGTCTGTGCAATATGTTGTCATGTAACTGCCGGGTTTCCCAGTCGCGTCTCCTCTGTTTCAGCCTTTTAACTTCTTTAGTGACTCTAAATAAAACCTTTATTCCTGCACCTGTCTGCTTTCTGCCTCGTCAGCCTACGTTTGGGTCCTCACCTCCGCCTCAACCCGCGACAGAGATGGAAGGAGCAAGTCCTTCCACTGGGTCTGATTTAGGTAACAAAGCCATAGGACCAGACAGATGATGATGAAAAGCTGCCAACAGGTTTTTGGTCACAGAACAAAGCATTTATTAATTTCTGTGATGACAATGACGGTGAATACAGCCCAGATAAGTTTAGGGTTTATAGAGTTTGATTCTTTTTTATATTTACATCTTGTCAAATTTCACAACAAGCTTTAAAATAACTCTTTGGTTGTTCTATTTTATTCTACATGAAAGTAAAACTACAGAGTAAAATCATAGTTGAATCAGTCTGCAGAGCAGAGATGGTGGCCTGGGACAGGCTGCTTGGTGGTTAGTAGCATCACAGCAAGAAGGTTCCTGGTTCAGTCTTGGCTGGAGACTTTTTATGTAGATTTTGCATGTTCTTGAGCATAAATGAATTCCTCCCACTGGAAGGGACAACTTTGTATGTCATCTGTTGAGGGCAAAGCCCTACCTGTCTTTAAATCCTAGAGACGTCCTTGGTCCTAGGAATGAGTAAAGTAGTCCTAATAACAAGTAAAATAGTCCTAGGAATAAGTAAAATAGTCACAGGAATGAATAAAGTTGTATCTGATGAGGAGCTGCGAAACAGTATAAAGAAAACGTGAGTTTTCCAAGTTTTTTTAAACTGTATTGTCAGACTTGTGGCCGAATGTCCTGGACACTTGGGTGAGTGGAGGGGTAGAGCTGATCACCACCTGGCGGTGAATTGCTTCAGATGGTGGGATACCTGTTATACCTGGCAGGGCCAAACTATTCTGAGGCTCTGCTGGGAACATCTGGTGAAGTCCCCTGTCAGAAAAGAGCTTCAACTCCCACCTCTGGCAGAGCTTTAACCATGTCCTGAGTGAGGTGAGGGACATTGAGTCTGAGTGGACTGTGTTTGGTGCCTCTGTTATTGAAGCAGCCAGCCAGAGCTGTGGCCGTAAGGGCATTGGTGCCTGTTGTGGCAGTAAAGTCCGACACCGGCAGTGAGGGCTGAAATAGTTTCATCGTGCCTTTTTGGCCTGTGGAACTCTGGAAGCACCTGACGAAAATTGGAAAGCTAAGCAGTAGTAGGGCAGGGCCCAGGGGGTGGATGAGATCTGCGTGGAGTTCCTTAAGGCTCTGGATGCTTTTAAGAACAGCATTTCTAGGTTCAGCCGAGGTGTTGAGGGGATCTGGTTTGGTGGCCTAAGAATTGGGTCTCTGTTTATTCCAGATGATGTGGTTCTGTTGGCTTCATTGGGCCGTGATCTCCAATTCTAACTGAAGTGATTAACAGCCGAGTGTGAAGTGGTTGGGATGAGAATCAGCATCTCCAAATCCGAAACCGTGGTCTTCAGCTGGAAAAGGGTGGAGTGTCCTCTTCAAGTCAGGAATGAGATCCTGCAGAGCTCAGTCATCCCAGAGGTGCTCTGAGTAGAGTCGCTGCTCCTCCGTATCGAGGGGAGCTAGATGAGGTGGCTCGGGCATCTGGTCAGGATGCCCCCAGAATGCCTCTTTGGTGAGGTGTTCTGGGCATGTCCCACTAGGAGGAGACACTGGAGAAGACCCAGGTCTTTTAGGAAGGAAATTGAATTAAAAAATCCAGCATGTCAGGACGACCTTAAAAGTTGTGTGTTGGGGTAAATTGACAGAGTTTAACACATAAATTAAAGCCAAGAAGAAAAAAAAAACATCTACCAGTTTAAAAGAAAAATGCAAATTTAAAGTAAATGTAAGCTGGAGGAATAGCAGTTTAAACCAGGACAATGATGACAGTGATTAAAGCCAGATGATCTTGTGTTTTGTTCTGTTGTTTGTATTTTATTTTATTCTTTATAATAACAATTAATCTCTTATTGTAAATTGTCTATTGTGAAATATTGTGAAGATTGCTGCAGCTTCTCCTGGCGGGCGGGAGGACGGTCATGGACGCTGTTGTCCAACCTGGGCCCCGTTTCAGAAAGCGGGTTTAGTGAAAACTCAGAGTTGGTCCACCCAGAGTTGCGCTTTTAACTCAAAAATTTGTTGAACCCACCCACCCGGTGAGTGGAATTCGTGTGTTAAACAGCAGGTGGTTGGCACATTCAATGATATAAAACTAGCTAACTAAACTGGTGGTTTCGTGGAAATTAAGGGAGGTACTGCTGTTCTGTGTGTCTGTGTGTGTGCGCGTGTGCTCGTAGAAGAAAACTGGACCTGGCCGGCATGGTGGAGTCAGGTAGGGGAATTTAAAAACAGGCATCCTTGGTTAGAGTGAAGAAACGGGAAGGTAGGTAAATACTGGACATTTAAAGCTGGTAGAAACTATTTAAATGTACAAAGTTAACGCTATATTTGCATGTTATGTGGGGTGGGGGGGTGGGGGGGGTATAGCCACTAGAATGAACTAGACTACACCACTGTTTGTCAACTTCTTCTTTTCAAACATGGGGAGAAGAAAATGTAAAGGTGTAAATAAGTATTGGACATGTAAATATGTTGTCTAAAATAAAACCATCTATCTCTGTCATATGACACCTTGTTTGTATGTATTGGTTGAAGTTGAGAAATTAGCAGAAGCTGTAAAGTGGACAGTGCTCATGGTTTTGTTACATTCCCACATAATTGCCTGTGCTTAACCTGTTTGGTTTGGTTGATAATGCTTGGTAGAGTCTTTTAGTTGAGTTTGTCCCCATCACTTTGGTATGCTACATGTCAGGATTGGTGCTTCCTAGTATCTGCAAACATTTTCTGTACTGCACGGATATCCTGATGAACCATGTACCGGGGTGGTCTTGTCAAGAAGAGGTTAAAGATCAGGGATCAGGCTGATTAGTTGGAAAAGTAGCTTGAAAGAAGAGATGAGGTGAGTCTGACAGCATGAGAGAACAGTAGTGATGAAAAATGCTCTCGGTATGATTGCTTTGGCTGCAGTTGCCATGGTGATCCACCTGTTGAACATGAACTCCAGACATCCAGTAAGAAAACCTGGGTGGACTCATCGAGCTTGATAATTGTACCATTGTTACGATTATTTAAGCCAGATAAACAGACTAGGTTGGACCTGATGCCTGTACTACCAAGTGGGGTTAAGGTACCTTGGATATCGCTCCGTTACCTGGTTGACTTACCCAGATATTCGCAATCCTGATAAGTGGTACTACAATGCTGGTTACAACTTGGTAATTCAAGCCAGGGTTTCCCACCTTGATCAGTGTGCACTCACATAAATGGGCTGGCATTGCAGCATCTGACCAATCACAAACATGGTGAAACCCTGCAGAGCAGCTTACTTCACCAAAGACTTGCAAACAGTTATTCATCAAAATGACAAAGAATTCAGCACTGTTGCCTCAGCAAAAAACAGGAAAACTGGCAGACAATTGCTGAATCTGTTAATGCGTACATTCGTCAGATTTTACATTATTAAGTCATTGGACAATATAAACGGACAGCACTCTGATTCACTTTATACAGAATGTTTAAAATCCAAACAGTGACATGCAGGGCCGGACTCGGACCCCAAGTCACTCACTCACTCACTCAGGCCACGCCAACACATATACTGCATGCATATGCTCACACTTGTGCAAGTGTACATACACACACATGGACTTAATAGTCACCAAAGCTCATTATTCTACACCAACATTCACATAAAACTACAAATCACTAGTCCAGTGTTTCTCAAAAGGTTGAATACAAAAGTTAAACCAGTACTCTTATATTAATGATGACCTTCTGTTGAGATAAATAACATGATTGTTTCATTTTGTCCATGAAGTATGTAGATGCAAGTTTACCATAGTACATTTAATACACCAACAGCAATATTCACTACTAAAACATGAAGTGGTCAACAGCAAGTTTACCTGATATGATTTAAATAACATCAGAAAATTAAAAAGTCTTCTCAACTTAGATAAGAGACTGTCCAACTTTAGGAGGGGTTCCCAAACTTTATCATGCAGCAGCTCATCTGTGGAGATATGTTTGGCTCAGCAGGACCCATCAAATAATTCACGCAGGAAAATAAGCCATGTCATTACCAGGAGAACAGAAACACTTCCACACACACTCCATATGGAGTTTTAACTAAAACCTCAGACATCAACATTTACCCATCAAGCATAAATGCTGCAGCCACATTATTTACGTTCAGATGAACACACTGACACGCTGATTAAATCAAAAGTTCCCTCATCAGCATTTAACCTGGACTAATGAAATGTTCTTCACTCTCACAGCTGTGCAACTACCTAACCCTGTACTTGTGTGTTGGGCAGGGACAGATGTGGACAGTATATGTGGACAGACTGTTATAGCCAAGCAG
Source organism: Melanotaenia duboulayi (assembly GCA_026261665.1). Taxonomy (NCBI): domain Eukaryota; kingdom Metazoa; phylum Chordata; class Actinopteri; order Atheriniformes; family Melanotaeniidae; genus Melanotaenia; species Melanotaenia duboulayi. The sequence continues at coordinate 28,120,669 of CM047989.1, read as the reverse complement.
CCAAAGAATTAAAATATCCACCTGCTAGTTTAATACAACACAAATAATTAACTAATTAGTTTATTTTATCCAGGTTATACAAGGAAACCCCAAATATGTAAATAAGCATATCCATTTGTAGTTGTGTGTTTGGGCTGATGTGGTTTAACAATAAAATAACAAACCAGTGCAACATTTCCAATAGAATGAAGTTTAGACAGGAGCTAGTATTCTACAGTACCAGCTCATTATTACAGCTACATAAAAGGGCTCATGGATCATGTGATCATCATGTTCAGATAAAAGTTTGCCCCCAAACAAGACGCTGTTCCCCCCTGTATCTGTCATTTATTAAACGTTAACTCACGTGACATCGCGGGCGATGTAATGCCGAAAAAAGCACCCCTGCTGTGAAA
>CM047989.1:27982631-28001022 GCA_026261665.1 Melanotaenia duboulayi | reverse complement strand
TGTTTGTGTGTGTAAAGTGGTGGATGGTTGCCCATGAGACAGCCAGTTATCAGGGGAACAGGTCATAAGTGTGTGTGTGTGTAAGAGAGGGAGACCTCTGTCATACCTGTGTGACAGAGTGCGTAAATTAGTTCACACACACACCTAGAGTAAAAGAAGTGTTTTCATTGACAAGAAGATGGTGTGTGGTAACAGATGGTCTGGCTCCCACAGGGACTCATCACCTGGAGATCATCACACGTCGGTCTCCGGGAGTCCAACATTTTCATACATTTTATAAAAAAGATTAAATGTTTTTGTTTCACGTTTATGAAGCAAAATAACAAAGAGGGTCGAAAGATGCTGTTTTCTTACCTTCTGCTGGTTCTTCTCTGTTGACAGTAAGACAATCAGAGACACGCACCATGAATTAAAAACTGTAAACATGAACACTGACTAACTCGTTAATGCCTGATCCACAAGTAATGGACAGAAAACGAGATCTTTTTAAATCTGAAGTCTTCATTTAGCCCTTTAACAAAATGTAAAAAATAATTAGCATTTATGTAAAGTACATTACTGTTTGGCACGTCAGAGTTATTGTAGTGTAAAAGGAAACCACCAGGGGAGAGAAGACAAGTAGCATAGACAAAATCTGGGCAAATACCTGAACTAGACCCTCGTCCATCACTGCGGTGGCATTTTTGTTTATATTAGAGCAGAAGAGAAGAGAATCGCAATATATTCTTAACAATACGGAGGAAATTTAACAGAACTTAGGCAGTTCTTGGAAAACTGAAGTGATGGTGCCGGGATATAATGCTGGAGGAATTACTGGATTTCTTACCCAACAACAACAACGCAGATAATTCAGATGAAGACTTGTGAATCCGACACTAGATTCTCCGTCAAGCTCAATATGACCGAACGGGTAACTTTCATTATGTTAATGAATGAAAAAACAAGAGGCTTTTAATAATACGCCTTTCTGGCATTGCTACTAAAAATCAAACAGTTTCTATAATTTAATTTAACAAAGATTAAAATAAATAAATAAATCAGAATGATACAGCACACTGAAATAATAAGACCAAAAAAACAACCACAACAACAAAAATGCTGAGAAGAAGGAAAAGTGCAACGATTTACACATCTTATAAACCCCTATTTATAAACAACTTTTTACAGACATGTTGCTGCCATCAGATTAAAAATGAGCTCATATTTTCCATGAAATGGTGAAATGTCTCAGTTTCAATATCAGATGCTTGTTCATGTTCTAGTGGGAATAAATTAATAATAATAATAATTATTATTATTATTATTATCAGTAGAAAATTAAAAATAGAATCTCTGGGTCACAGTGAAGCCACATGGAGCTTCACTCTTGATCGGAGCAGTCAGAAAGTGGTAATAAATTTTTACTCATTACTTTTTCTTTTATGGCACCTTTTTCTTCCCAATCTGTTTTTTTCTTTTCTCTGTGAAGCTTTTCTGCAGCCTGAATGCAGCTATAATACAACACACAGTCGCCATCGCTCGCTCTCTAATTGCATTTAGTCTCATTGTTTTAATTTGCCAGCCCTTCCATTTCCCCTCTCTCTCCTGATTCTCATTGGACAATGAAATCTGGAGTAAAGTGGGACTGATCCTCATAAATCATTAAGCAAGGTTTGTTTTGCCTTGCGAATGTAATTAATACATAATTAATATTTAAAGATTGACACATTTATCAAATTTAATTTCTGCACCGCCGTAGAAACAGTGAAACGGGGAAAACAAACAAATAAAAGGGTTTTTGTTTTTCTGGAGGGAGGAGGCTGAAAAGGAAAAAGAGAATAGAAACCAAACAAAGGGGGTGGGAGGGGAGGGAAATTAACACTAATGAGAAAGAAATGAGGCAACGTCTTAATTAGCAGACAGGTAGCAGCTAAGTCCCAGAGGTGAAATCTGCTGAGTTAACTTCGCTCGGCAGATTTCTTCTTTGTAATATTCATTTCTGATGGCGGATTTAGTTCTTATGTTATTAGACACTTCGTTTTAACACAAGCCTTCCTGACGTGTCGACGGTGGTCATCAGAGGTGTCACTGGACGTGTACAAATCACGCACACGTCAGCTTTTAAGCTACAGAAATTATAAACACTATGAACTTTATTGGATTATTTATTTCTCACATTTGCTGTGTGTGTGTGTGTGTGTGTTTGTATGTATACGAAAATCTGGTCAGTCTGCCTTGATTTATCCCTTCTTTCCCCTCTTCGCCCCCCTCTCCCCCTCCTCATCCTCCTCCCCTCACCCCTGAGACGCTGCTGTTAAGCAGGACCACTTTATCCTGTCAATACATTCAACAGAGCATTATTGAACTGGGCTGTATGAGAGGCTGCTGGTCAGAAATGATGAACGGAAGGAAGAAAGGAAAAAGAAGATTAAAAGACAGATTAAAAAATATTTAAAGAGGGAATATTTAAAAAAAAAAAAGCAAATAAAAAAGAGAATAATAAAAAGAGATGAGCAAAGAAGGGAATAAGCAATCTAACGATATAGTGCCCAACTTTTTTTTGTTTGTTTTTCTTCTTCTTTTTGTGATAATGTGTCAGTTTCAGACACACAGGTAAAAACTGATTTTCTAGTTTGGAGAGACTTTAATGAAGGTAATACTGTAGTTTGAAAAAAAAATGTCCTTTACCATTTATCATCAATGCCACCAATGCTGCACTTTCATTGGATCTGCAGAGCTGCATCACCAGCATCACAAAGGTGAGGTTGGACAACCCACATATCCACATTGAAGACTGGAAGAACTGCTCCTGTCTACTTGCTATGGTAGGCTTTTTGTTTACAGGGTGTGCAACATCTACAAGAGAAGTTACTGAAGACATTAAAATACAACACCCATTCATTCATTATCTATACCTGCTTTTTCACCCATGTATCTGAGCAAGATGCAGAGAATGAGTAGGCTTGTCTTCTAACTGGATGCTCCAAGCATGCTGGGAGCAGTCCTGTTTACTGAGAGACTCACCGCTTCACTGCAGGAATAACATACAATATCAACTCAAACTAGAAGCCTCTCTCTTTCTCTCATGGAAAACACTTCTAAATTGACAGTTTTGAGGAGCTTAAATGAGCTTTTGGGTGATAAATAACTGCTGGAGTGAGACATCTGCATCCAAACATACCTCTAGGTCCCTGATAATGACATCCCATGTGATGATGTTCTTCCACACTTCCATGAGTAAATGTCAGATGTAAAAAAAGCAAAGATAGTTTTTCACCCGCACACTCATACACATCCCGGCCCTCTGCTCTGATGGAAGCAGTTTCTGGCTAATGGGTTAATTTCATTCCACTGCTCTCTGCCATGTTGAGGACAATTAGCCTGGAATGGAGCGGTGAATATTTAATGACATCCATCGTGAGGTTAGGAGGGGGGTTGGGGTGGACAAGGATGAGAGAGGGAAACCTGGGACAGCCAAGGGAAGAGTCATACCAGACAGAGAACAAAGCCCGCCACAAGGAAGAGGAGAGGGGGGTGAAGGATGTCGAAATATATATATATATATTATTTTTACATTTCTCAACATGTATGAAACATAAGACCTTAAGACATCTCCTCACATTTTTTGTAAGGAGGAAGTAAAGTAATGAGCGGCCGTCCTCTTCTGGCCTTTTTCCACATTTGGCTCCACTCTACTTAGTTTAGATGGTTTTCCATTAAAATTGAGGATCCTCTCAAAGTAGGTTTGTTCCATGTAACAAGGTGGCGCCAATGTCCTGTGATGTCACTTGTATGGACATAAACACAAACACAACAATGGAGGACACTGACATGATTATATACTTGCTGCTTGGTCTGTGGTCGGCTTCAATCTTACAGGAAAAATGGAGAGAAGGCTGGAGGCGGCAAGACAAAACACTCTGGGAAAGAAAGAGAGTTTGCAAACCGCCAAAGGTGAGAGGGCATAAAAAGATGTTTGAGGGTAAGCTAATGGTAGCTAATGCTAGTTTGCCTGTTTATACTAGGAAAGCACGTTTATTTATATAGCATATTTAATGTGCAAGACAATTAAAAGTGCTTCACATAAAACATTAATAGTATTACAGCGGAGTGTGAGAAGCATCATGTACAAAGTTAGAGCTGCAAGTTTTCACTATTGGGTATTAAAATATCATGATGTTATGATATTAGATGTTGCTGATGGGAAGGTGGTGTTCCTTTCTGAAAAGGAATGACTGACGTCCATCTGGTGATGAGAATGTACTGCAGCACCTGATCTATGGGTGGCAGTGGTCCAGGGTGTAGAGGAGGACAGAGATGTAGAGATGTGTGACAGAAGGGGAGGGTGCAGTGGGCAACAGTGAAAAGGAAAAAACTCCTGTTTACCAGGTAGAAAACCTCCCGGTAGACCCCGGCTCAGGTAGGGTGGCCATCTGCAGCGACGGGTGGAGGTGGAGAGGACAGGAAGGAGACAACGGGCATCATAACGTTTAGCCAGGACGATCTGCTGAGATTTAATGATGACATTACTGTCCGGGTTTCTCTGTTAAAACTGCTACACAGCAACCCAACTCCTGATAAACGATAGGAAATGAATGGATGAATTTGATTCCTGTTAAAACGTAACTTCTAGCTAAATCAAACTTCTTTATCAGAGGAAGGTATTCACAGCACATGATTTCGATCTCAGTGACTGGAAAATGGCAGCGCCAGGCTGCTCAGCGGCTGCTCAGACCGACCAGTTTCTGTCTTCCTCTCACTTCATTTTATCTCACTTTGAAATTTAAAAAATGATCTTTTATGGAATTCATAATTTTTCTCAAAAACTTAATTGAGTTTACCCTCAAACTGAAGTTCATGGAGAAATTACTCTGAACTTTTGACATCGTNNATGGAGAAATTACTCTGAACTTTTGACATTGTACTTGTAGTTTTTTTTTGGTATTTATTGACTTCTTCAACCACAGTTGATTCACACTGAAAACTTTCCAGCACTTAGACTAGAGCTGGGCTTTGAAGCAAGAGTAGAAGGAGAATGGAGAAGTAAAGAATTGTTTACCTTTTAGTCCACATTGGTATCACTGCTCTGATTTAAGAATGTAACTTCTGTCACCAGAGGATTCAGCAGAGGAGGATTCACAATTACGGTGAATACGAGATGGCAGATTGGCAGATGCACGTCTGATCAGATGGACCATTCAGTTTGTGCCCTGAGGTGACAAGAGTGATGGCTACAGTGTGGCCTGCCAATCAAAACTCCCCCCAGTAACTATAACTTTAACAAAGATGAGCTAAAACAGAGGAAAAACCCAAATCTTGTACAAGGACATTAATTGGTTAATTGATCCTGATTTGCCAATCAAATGTTTGAATTATTAATTGAATAGATGACAATGTTGAGGAGGAGATCTTTAGAGAGTCTGATTGATTGGAGAATGAGGAGGTTAGATGATGATGGGCTGTACCAGGGATAAGGGTTGCTCTGGTGGTAATGGAAGACTTATTGAACTGAGGATATTGATCGGTTGTCTTACAGTGTTTATGCCTCTCAGTGTCTATGTATGAAGTTTAGAATTACTTGATGTGTTGTTTTTATTTTTTAAAAAACATGTGATTAAACAGATAACATCAGTTTTTTACTGCACAGACTTGACTTTGTGTGTCTTCCTCTGGTAACTTTTTGGTTTACAACATCTCTCTATGTGATAAGCGGATCTGACANTTTTGGTTTACAACATCTCTCTATGTGATCTGACGTTTTGAAGCATACAAAAGCCCAAAAACACTAAACAAAAAACTAGAACGTAAAGGACCAAATTTTAAGGATTTAAGGAAGAAAGGGGAATTAAGTGACTCTCAACATGACACAATAACCACATTCTTTGAGCATAATTATTGTGTGTGTCTTCCTGCATGCATAAACAGCCATAAACAGCAAAGATAAAGTTACACACTCTAATATTTCATTGGACCTCCTTTATCTTTGATTACAGCAGCATTATCTATGGTATCATTTATTTCCATANCTTTATCTTTGATTACAGCAGCATTATCTGTGGTATCATGTATTTACATACAGAGTTGCATTTATTTTTCTCCAAGATCTTTTAGTAGGGATGGGAGAATCGGATCCCCAGCACATTCCAAAGATTCTCCATGGGTTTCAGGTCTGGACTCTGTGGTAACCAATCCATGTGTTAAAATGGTGTCTCCTTTTCCCTGAACCACTCTTTCACAATGTGAGCCCCACGAACCCTGTCACTGTCATCTTGGAATATGGCTGTGTCATCAGGGAAGATGGAGTAACCTGCTCATTCAGTATATTCAGGTGGTCAGCTGACCTCATTCTTTGGACACATAATGTTGCTGACCACCTGCAGCAACCCCAGATAATAGACTGCCCCCACAGGCTTGTACAGTAGGCACTATGCATGATGGCTGCATCACTTCATCTGCTTCTCTTCTTACCCTGATGCTCCCACCACTCTGGAACAGGGGAAATCTGGACTCATCAGACCACATGGCCTTCATCCATTGCTCCAGAGTCCAATCTTTATGGTTAGCCTCGCTGGCTACACAGCCGTTCATCCCAATCCCTTGATCTTCTTCACCTAGTCCATGTGGAAATGTGCCTACTTTTATTATTAAACATAGTCCTGAGTTCTACTGGTGCTGTGTTTTTTTTTGTTTTTTTGTTTTTTGTGTTGTTTTTTTTTCTTTTTTTAGGTTTTTGTATCTCTGCTTGTGACACTTTCCTACCTCCACAGAAGAAAGAAACCTCATCTTTCCCTGGTAAATTTAGACAATTTTCCCACCTTTTCATGAATATACTGTAATACTATTTAGAATAATAATACAGAACAAATTTAAATGCCAAAGATACACTAGATTTACTATATTTGACTTGGGTTTTTAATGAAAAAAATAGATAAAAATGTATTAGTCATGGAAGTATGAGGTATTTCTTGCAAATCACTGAGTTATCAACTTACTTGAAGGCACAGTTGTGGTTAGAATACAAATTGGTCAAATTTAGATTAAATGTAAAGATTTTCTTGGCTTCTTATATTTTTCATTGTTCTGTCAGTGTCCAGAAATGGAACTTCCATCCCATACAGCAGTCTTTCTAGTTAAGCTCAACCTGGAGCCATGAGAGAACATATGGCACATGGGCCAAAGGATCAGCTATGCAAAGTACTGAACGCTATCCTGTTACTCTGTAGTGACATAAAGCTAGTTGTTGCCACTGACAGCTGCTGCTCATGAATGCTGCCGTTGTGCCAACCTTCTTATTGAGGCCAGAACAACATGCACACCTTCAGTTAAAGATCATAGGATGTGCTTAGCATAATGGAGCAAAGATGGGTTAATTGTCTTCACAGTGATGAAACGCTGAGAGGATACAGCACCAAGCTCTCAAGATCTGTCTCTGTTTCAAGATAGATCGTCCTCCTAATTTATTAAGTTCTAAAATTACAACATAGTTTTAAAGAAGTAAATAGAAACAGAATGCAAAGTTTTCCAAATCTCACAACTCTTATTTTATTCACAGTAGAAGACAAACAACATGTCAGATGCTGAAACTAGAAATTTGAAACATCAGTTTCCAGTAGAGCAGGGTTATTCAGTTCAGTCCTACGAGGTCCGCAATCCAGCAGGTTTTCCATGTATCTCTGCTTCACACCTGCATCAAATTAAATGGATTTAACAGCCAATCAAGTTCTGCACAATGACTAATTAATTTGAGTCAGGTGTGTTGAAGCAGGGATACATGGAAAACCTGCTAGATTGCGGACCTTGTAGGACTGAATTGAATTACCCTACACTAAAGGGTCATGTGTGGTTTTAATGAAGATCACTGGAATCCAGTCTGACCTCCAGCGTTGTCCCATGCACACAGAGATTCCTCCCGATTCTCTGAATCTTTTGATGATATTATACACTGTAGATGGAGGGGTCTTGAAAGTCTTCAGAATTTTATGTTGAGGAGCATTTTCTGAAATTATTCTACATTTTTAGGGCATGTTTGTCTCAGATCGGTGAACCTCTTTCTATCTTGCCATCTGAGAGACTGCCTGTCTAAAATACTCCTGTAATACCCAGTCCTCCTGCTAGTTTACCAGATTACTTGTTAAATGCTCCTCTAGTTGTGCCAAAATACTTTTCAAACCTTTTGTTGCCCCTGTTCCAACTTTGTACAGATGTGAAGCTGCTGTAGATTCACAATCAGCAGTGTCTAAACTTCATTAAAACAGTGATTTGAGTTTCGATTCAGTTAGTTATTATCCAAAATTTAAATTTGAATTTAGATTGGATGGATAATATGTGGTAAAGATGTATTTTATATTAAATATATGTATTATTGTCTCGTTTAGCAAGTTAGTTCAGGAAGAATGTTAAGCTAAATCTATATGTAAATAGTCATGTAAACAATAAACAGAAACATGAAGAAAACACTCCTCAAGAACACAAAAGAGAGAGAAAAAAACAAAGCTTGGAAAAAAATCACTTTTAAAAGCCAATTTCCAACCTTTCAGTCATGATCAGTTTTCTATCATGCAGTCAAAAGCAGTTTTCTGGTTTTATTCCCTGAGCACTGAGGTGAAATTAAGTGCAACAGCATAATGCACCATACTGATATTGAACATGTCAAACAAGGCAAATTACTCTCCCATCTTAGAGGCTTACTGAGTCTCTGACCTGACCTCAACTACATACATCCTCTACTGCTGCTGTCATCAGTTCCTGTCATTCACCTGTCGACTCTAAGCTTTAACCTCCTGCTGGGACTAAGTTCCCTCTTCCCATCAGTCTCAGTGGAACTGCCTGCAATAAGCAAATAAATCCACTAAATGACAAACATGTCTTAAACACATCTGCTCATCTTTGTCATGTTAATCTTCAGACTCTGTGATTTCTTGGAAAAAAGAAATACCTNCTTCAGACTCTGTGATTTCTTGGAAAAAATCTCCGTTTTATTCATACTCCCTGTTGGGTATGGCTGAAATGAAGTGAACAGGCATAATGCACCATACTGACATCCACACATGTCAAAGCACAACAAATTACCATCCTGCTGTCTTGTTGAGAGACTCCCTATTTGATCCATAGATCATCTGCACTTGGTGCTCATTAAGCTGTCTCACTCACAGGGGCATTAATGTATTTTGATGATATCAGCATTTTAGAAGCCATTAACATGAGCAGAGAGCCCTGAAGGAAAAACTATGAACAGAGAGCACAGAAAGTTACACACCTCCCTGAATGGGAGCCTTTTAGGGTTTGATTGACTTTTCCATATTATTATCATTTGTGTTGTTTTTATTTCTATGTTTCAAGAACAAGCCACACCCATGGTGGTTTTTAGATATAACAATAAACATTTTTACATGAATATTTGGACATATTTTGGTATGTTTTTTTTTTATCTTCCAGTCTCATCTGTAGGCCTATACAATTGTTTTAGTTTTATCCATATTATCAATGAAAAGCTGTAAAAATATCTTTGACTCTCTGATGATGCAACAAGTGTGCAGAATTGCATGCACGTGAGCAAACACACGCAGCATCATCAACAGAGGAATCACATACCAACACACACACTGTGGACAACAGGCATGTTTACAGACAGACAGAGCCGACGGATGAATAAATGATGTGTGTGATCTATAATGAATGCCTCTTGTTCATTACACATTCTCACATTCAACAAGCCACTCCACAGGCCACAACTCTGTCCTCACTGTGTGGGTCTCTACAGTGTTACTTAGACAAATACACTCATTGATTAAGTCCGCTCTCAGAGGACTGAGCTGCACAACCACAGCTATGTTTTTGGTGAGAAGGACATCCTGTATCATCTGGCTCCTAAACTTTTCTATAGAGGAAAAGCGTATTTTTATATAGCAAAGTACAATAAATAAATAAACATAAAACTAAATCAATTCTACTTTATCAGGTCCACCTTGCTAGTAGTGCAAGGACGTACTTTTACCTCCAGAACTGTCTTCATTCTTGGTGTCATAGATTCATAAAGATGTTGAAAATATTCACTGACATATTGCTTCATATTAACATGACAGCATCACACAGGTGCTGCATCCATGATGAGAATCTCCCGTTCCACCACATCCCAAAGCTGCTCTACTGGACTGACATCTGGTGACTGTGGAGTCCAGTGAACTCATTGTCATGTTCTAGAAAGCAGCTGGAGATGATCTGAGCTTTGTGACATGGTGCATTATCCTGCTGGAAGTAGCATCAGAAGATGCTACACTGTGGTCATAAAGGGATGGACATGGTCAGCAACAATACTCAGGTAGGCTGTGGTGGTTATACCAGGCCACGTTGGGACTAAGGGGCACAAAGTGGACCAAGAAAATATCCCCAACACCATTACACCAGCAGCAGCCTGAGGCATTCATCAAATTAAGTGGCCAGCTTTGTGATCTTGCGATAACAAAAATATGTGAAAACTTCCAAACAAACTCTCTAATGGGATGTTTTTGGGAGGACAATCTATTTTTTTTTTCAATCTCTTTCTACTTTAGCACCTAGATAGTTAATTTCTTATACGCCTGCTTCCACTTGTGCATTTGCGAAAATCTTTTCTCAAGACTTTATTATGTGTAAACTTTGACTTTTTCTTCTGAACTCAACCCAAGAATTAATGAATGAAACTATTAAAAACTTGGTTTGATATTAGTGAGTCCGTCTCTATAAATAGTGTACGTATAATCGGCTGATTTCCATTTTTCTGGCTCTCTCTGTAAACTCAGTGGCTCAATGCCATTATGCCTCATAGAAGATGTGCAGAACGGTAAAAGAGCAGCAGGCTGGGGATTAAACAAAAGCTACATGAAGCTCAAAGATCAGAGAGGAGGATTAAAGGAAAGAAAGGATGGGGGGAGTTCCACAACACCCTGAGGCGAGGAGGAGAAAATGAGCAGAATGGGGGTGATGATCACTTTGTGTTGTTTTATAGGTGCTGTCACCCACTAGTTTCCTCCTCCCCTCATCCTGTCCAGACCCTTAGCCCTTCCTCCAGGCACACCATATGATGCTGTGCACATGTTGTATATCTCTACCATTCTTGGACGATTTCACATGAAATTTTGAGCAGATCCTCTTGGTCCCCAGACACTAAGGCCTTCTTTGGTGATCCCCTGGCTTGTCCTCTCACACCTCAGACATCGTGGAAAGCACTGCAGCTTTACAGGTACACAGGGTGTCCAGGGGATGAAGTGATGTTAGCTTTGTTGATCCCCTGCACAGTGGTTAACCCACTTAACACTAGCTCATTGTAACTGAGAGCATAAAGCTCATTATAAAACTTCAGGGAGCCTCTAGCTTTGCTGTGGCCTCTAGATTTTTGTCAGGTGTGAACCACTATTAAATTTTTCCATGTCCTGCATTAATTTTCCCTGACTTCATTGTCTTAATTTTTTACATGTTCTAAATGTAAATAAAGAGAAACCAGTTAAACAGATAATGAAACAATATTGTTATTTTAGAAGCATCTAAATATTCCCAGTATGTCAATCAGTTTTGATCTCAAAGGAATTTAAACTCATCACTTTTCACAGAATAGATTAATTTTTGTTTCTCATATTTACTGCTAATGTCAGGGTTTCTGCTGAATTAAGGTCAGAACATCGATGTCTAAAACTTGTACCTAATCACTCTTCATCTGTTCTCTGGTGGAACAGCTGGTGCTGTTATAAAACATTGACTTTTTGCCTCTTGAGATTCACTTGAAGGCAAATGCACTTACATTCTCCTTCAGAAAACATTGTTAAATTAAAAACAGCAAGTCATTAAACCATAATACTAACACCACCGTGTTTTACAGATGGGATTAGGTTCTTACGTATGTGGAAGTCCTTTTTTCATTTATTTATTTATTTTCCAAACAAGAACATTTTATTTAACATCATAACGAGACCTATTTTTCTGCACTTTTTCCAAAATTACAAAGCCAAAATATATTAAGACTATTTTCACAACTACAAGGGTGAATCTCTGTAATCTCTACAGAAAGCTAAGAGATGAGAGATTATTACAGAAGTGTCAGAATCAAGATATGTGTTACAGTGTCAGTAAATTCACCTGAAATTCAGTTGAAAATGTAAATGGTTATCTCCAGCTAAAGGATAACCACATTACTTTCAGTAAAACCAGAGGTTAGCAGCCCAGTTCATCTAGGAAAAAGTAGAGTAGCCCCACAAATTTTTAAAGTGTCTGATGAGGAGCTGTGCCACGGTAGAAGGTAAAAAGAGCAGTTTTCCAGGTGTTTTAATGGAGGCATTACACAGGTAAATATCTCACGAAGCCATCAGCCGATGTTGAGGGGTCTATCGCTGGTCAGAGTCAGGAGACTCTAGGGGTAGCCCCGCATTCACCTTAGAAACACCATGAGGATCCTAGTCTATGATAGGAAGAGTGAATTCTTTACTATAAAACCTCCTTCATCTCCATGAAAGTCAGCAGGACCTTCATGATTCGTTTCAAACAAAGACAGAGTCATAGGAGAACACAGCAGAGTTTTAAGATCTGGAATCAAACTTTTCAACACAAAACAGCAAAAGTACGACATGATTTCAGATTCTGGCTGCTAGCTCCCAGAGTTTTTGTCCCCCAGTGATGAGACAGACATCTTTGTAACATCTGAGTCTCTGCTTTCATTTGACACAGTGTTTTTGTGGTTTGCTTGACGTAGAGAAATTAGCAGAAGCTCTAAAAGTGACAGTGATGTTCTCATGCTTTTCTTACATTCCCATACATTGCTTGTGGTTTGAACTCTGAGTAGTAATTGGTTTGAATGCCACTTGGTAGAGTCTTAACAGAGTTTCTCTGTCAATTTGTATGCTACGTGCTCGAATTTATGCTTCCTAGTGTCAGCATAAATCTCCTGTACTGTAGCATCTCATGCTGCCTCCTGAAGAAGTCTATGATCAACTTCCTGTAATCATTTTCTCTTCTCCATGGGATCTTCAACAAAGTGCTGATGGCTAGAAGTGTTCTTTGGGACTCGAAGTTTATCCTCTTAGTTTGGACATCTGCATCTCTTCTGTTTACTGCTGGTGGTGATGAAATCAGCTAACAATATTTGATCTGAGAGAAACCTTCAGATTTGATCCATTATTAGCTCACAAATTTCACATGATGCTGTTGACATTATTTTACCAACGAAGCACTCCGGTCAGGCCCAACATTCGCCTCAAAGTTCTTTAGATATGTTCACAATCTGGCTGTATCTGGCTGGAAGAGTCTGAACTCCTGATAGTTTTCTCATGTTTTTTAAGCTTGATGAGTATCAACAGCCCTAAATTATTATCTTGAAAATTCAAACACTTGTCTTAAAATATAAAAAAAAAAAAACAGAAAACATAGTGAATATTTTGTCTCATTTCTCTTAATTGGTTTTCTTTTATACAGCTGTTGGACTTGTGAAAACATAAGATTACATTTTCGGTCAGTTTTTGGTAGAAATATTGAAATTTTCTAAACCTTTAAGCACTCCTGTTTATATGAAGTTCGCTTGTGTGTAAAAACATAGCATGCACAGTAGTGCAAGTGCAAATTATTCATTAAATAACATGATTGGCATCCTTCAGTTTCAGAGGAGCAGTTGCTTTTCAAATACATGCTTTCAGTTAAAACAAATCCAACATTTTGTATTTCAGTTTATCTAATGTTTTCTAAACATGTGTGACTTTACTGTATATTTAATGTAAAAGAAATTAGAAAAACATCAATCATATCAATAACACAGGTATACCTCATGTTATTCTCTGTTTCTCATTGTACTCAGACATTTCCGTCAGCAAAATCTCATCAGGTCAATTGGAGAATGAAATGGGAAGGCAGGGGGTGTTTAATTGGGGTCATCCAAAAAACTAGGTCCCCTTTTATTAAAGATCACATTGACCTTTGACCTGTGCAGCCCAGTTCCTGCTGAAGCTGATGGTCACAGAACAAAAGGACCTGCAGGCCAGTGAGCTGCTCTACAAGTGTTGGAGCACCGGGGGGTCGACCGCGTTACCATACGTTCATGTCTGGACCTCTTAGTGCTGGCTTCACTGCACACACACACACACACACACACACACACACACACACACACACACAATTATTTCTTGTATAATTGGATGATTAATTAGATTTTGACTTGGCTTTCACTTAACATCTGTTCAAATACACCCCCAGTTCCAAAAGAAAGTCGAGTTGCCGTGGAAATGTAAATAAAAACCAAGAGAAATGATTTGCAAATCTTAACGTCCTCGATTTTCTTCCCAATAAAACATCAACAAGAGACATTTTATCATTTCATGGAAACATGAGCTGATAGTGAATCCGATGGCAGCAACATGTTTGTAAAATGTTGAAACAGGAGCAACAAAAGGCTGGAAACATAACCGGTACAAATCAAAAACAACTGGGGGAGCATTTGACAACCAATTACGTTAACTGGTAACAATTCAGTGACATGACTGGGTGTAAAAGGAGCATTTCAGAAAGCCAAAGTCTCTCTGATGGAAAGCTGAACAGAGGTTCACCAATCTGAGACAAACTGGCTCTAAAAATTGTGGAATAATTTCAGAAAAATGTTCCTCAACTAAAAATTGTGAAGACTTAGACGATCCCATCATCTACAGTGTATAATATCATTAAAAGATTCAGAGAACCAGGAGGAATCTCTGTGTGTAAGGGACAAGACTGAAGGTCTAAAGTGGATGCTGGCATCCCAGCCGTCTTCACTTTACTTTATATTATGATATTATTTTATATTTTTGTGATAGGAATTTTTTGCATGGGTAACAACCTTATCTTGAAGAAAGTTTGAGCTAAAGTTGTGTCAGTGTTTCCAGTCTGCAGTCTGGGCTTTGCGGTAACCCTCTTATTGTCTTCTGGTGCCTCTCTCCTTTGGTGAAAGCAGTACCAGTAGGAGCTCAGGCTCTTTTTCTTCTAATTGTGCATGGTGATCTTCCGCTCATAAAACTGCAGTCTGACTTAGAGGTAAAGAAAATGTCATGTGAAATGGTGCCACCTCACATCAAGCACAGCCTGCATCCCTTGGTTCTTCTCTGGACCTTCATTGGTTAGTTTTCCTATGTATCTATCATAGCACTGCGCACCACACAACACTCAAATGTGGTCAAATATTTCATATTTTGCTGCTTGCTGGGCACAATCTGTCTGAAAGGTTCAGTCTTCTGCAGCACATTTGGAGACTGAATGTAGAATTTTTTATAGACAATGTCCTGGTGGTTGTATCTGATACAGTTTGAATTTGTTTACTAGCATTGTACACGTGCACATGTGCATGTGCACAACTGGTCATAAGTTTTTGGGAAACCCATTCCCATTAAATCCAAAGGAAAAGTTTCCCAAAACTTATGACCAGTAGTGTATATGTGCATGAGTGTTTTCATGTGTGTATGTGTCTGTGTCTGTATGTTTTTTGCAGTCTGTAACTGACTCTGTGTCTGATATTAACTGTCGATATTAAAACCTGAAGACAATCTTTGTACCCAAGTAGAGTACGGCTTATAACGGCAGTGTTTCCCTGTTTTGTTTTTGTAACGCCAGGGTCACTTTAGGAAAAGTCCTAAAAATTTAAGTTTAACTCTGTACCATCAGAGCTCACATGTTAAAATAAAAAATGAGCTAAGGAAGAGAAGGAAAAAACAAAACAAAGAAATGAGAAGACAAAGAGTAACTGCACATGTATGTTTCTTTAGTGTTTCAGGTTTCTGGTGGCTTTGTTTTTTTTTCTGTTAACCTCTCATCTCCCATCTGTAACTGTCTACCAAATCACATCTTCTAACTGAATCCAGATAACGGATTTTCTGTCAGGTGTTGGTGGTTCTTTGAATAAACCTCTTCTTGGATCTTTTATTGTTTTCAGAACAACAGGGATCACTGGACTCAAACCAACACATGGTTCCTCCACCCTAACATCTACTCAGCTTTCTGTGGCGTGTGCTGCTGTCTCGTTGTTCAAAACACCATCTTTTGTTTCAAGGCGTGTGTGTTATTCATGGTGCATGTATTGGGTAACATGGCTGTGCTGGGTTGGCGGGATGTTTGAAATCTGTTTTGTGTTTCTGTGGTATAACAAGAGAGTCAAACATACGAGCAAAACCAGCAAACCAGAAGCTCTTTTTTTTTTTTTTTTTCGTTAATTATAGTAAAAGTGGTATACATATCAAGGGGTATGTGATAAATAAAAACAATGTGATGGGTATGTTGTGAAACGAATGGGAATCTGTCATCAGCTGCTCCAGAATTAGAAGAAGACACAGGATGAAATGTACTGTACCAGGACTAGTTGAGAAGAAGTGACAGGTTATTGTTTAGAGCTCAATTTAAAGCTGTTTCAATAGAGGATGCTCATGTGGCATCACCAGGGCTTTGTTTGCCATGTTTGGGTTCAGGTTTCTCACTGTAAACTGTGTTAAAAACATGCTAGAGAGGAAAGTCTTCACCACAATCAGCTGACAGAAGTTACAAAGCAGAAACACTACTTATTAACTCATATCCTTACAAGCTGCTGAGCTATGAATGAAGTTCAGGTTTAGAGTTTTCCACCTGTTTTAGTCTCAGAAGTCGCCGTTTACCTGGTGTTTGGTGGAAGTTCCTACACCTGTCATGAATTCATAAACTACTGATTATTAAATGTTTACATATGCAGCCATTTTACAACCAGACGGATAAAAACCTGGGAGTCTACAAACCATCTGCTGCAACTACACCATCTTACTCATCATTTATATGTTATTAAATATTTACTCTTCTGATATTCTGTTTCTGAAATCAAACATATCTGTTCATCTGGATTCATTTCAGATGAATGAATGTATTCTGGGATTTCTGGGAAATATGCAGAATTAAATCATTAATATATCCTGTTGAAGCAGCAGAAATGGGACAGCAAGCAAAAATATTTCAAAGTATATTTATTTATTACAAGAACAATAAAATATACCAAAAAAAAGCCTCCAGTCTTAAACCAGTGAACAGTCCTGAATGTCGTGTCTGAGTCTGTGACAGAACAACACTGGGACTCATGTTAATCGGAGAACAACAAACATCACAATCTAGTCGAGGAAAGTCATGTTCTGATCTGTATATGGGAGCTTCATCCAGATCTGTAGCTTTTCATGTAAAATCCTGCAGCCAGAATCTCTTTCCACATGAATTCTCAGGTGCAGCACCTCACCTGATCTCTTAGAAGGTTTGATAAACACATCCCAACATAAAAAATCACTACTGAACTGCTGGAAACAGAACACTGGTTCCCCCAGCATGGAGGATCGATCCCACGGTTCTAACATAATACCCCCCCAAATACTTTAACTGAATATCTGTTTGTTTTTTTCAACAAAGGACGGCAGCAACATGAATTCACATCACAGAATGTTGTCAGGTTGATTAAAAATAGTTTATCTCTGGGTTTTAGAGGACAAGTTCCAATAATTCTGACTTTAAGCTGATTATTTCTTCCTAAAACAAATTATTAATTCTTCTGTTTTTGATGCAGTCATATCAAGAAAGTTCTCGTGTCACCATTTCTAAATTCTTTAACAGAACAGAGCATTGACCACACACCCGGTCATCAGGACAGGGTTGTTTTAAAGAATCAGTTTTTCTTGCTGTATCCTGATTGGCCGTTTGGCCTGAGGCTGAGCAGATAATTCAGCGTGAATCTACCGCAGCAGCCTCATCTGTCTCTGTTGTGTCGTTCTCAGACAATCCTCCAACTGCTGCTGTTAGCACTATTGACATGTTTGGTGTCTGTTGCTGTTTGGCCTCCTGTTGAAAACAGAGGCGCCCCAGCCATTAAACCACAGGATAGTATTCCAAACAGGGTGTGACACTCAATCATTATCTTGTATCACACAACCTGGCAGCACCTCAAAACATCAAATTACTCACCTTTCCTCAAAAACTGAACACACTTTTCTTTTTTTTTTAACAGATCAAAAGTTAATAAATGTTGTAGAGCAGGGCCAGTCACCTTTGACCCTCCAGGGCCACCATCCAAATGAGATGGTTGTCAGGTTCTTCATTATAACCCATAAATGTGAGTCACATGTGTTACAGCTGGGAAACATCTAAAACCTGCAGGAAACCGGCCCTCAAGGTTCGGAGCTGAAAAGCCCTGCTGTAGAGAAGTCAAGCAAACTAAAGGAGAAGCTGGACTGTCTCCCTGCAGCAGGAGGAGCTGCGACTGGTGTGTTGCAGGGACAACTTCTGGGTCTTGGTTTGGGTCCACTTGAAGTGCTGCTGCAAATCGTGCGGCTGGAACATCGGGGTGTGTGCTGGCCTACGCCAGGTGGCTGTCTGGGGGGGCCTGGTCCTCCTAGGCATGTTACGTGCCCTCTACTTTTGGGGGATGGGACGGCTG
>CM047989.1:27909931-27921600 GCA_026261665.1 Melanotaenia duboulayi | reverse complement strand
GATGCTACACTGTGGTTGTAAAGGGATGGGCATGGTCAACAATACTCAGGTAGGCTGTGGTGGTTAAACCACAGCTTTCTGAACTGACCTCTGCCTCATGGATGTGAGAACCTCAGTCCTGTTTGCTGTCTGTTTCTTTTACTCAACAACATGTTGTGTGTTGATTTATTATTTTTTTCTTCCTTCTTTTTGCCTCCTTCAATCGCAGCGGCAGGGAAGCTCTCAGAACAACAGCACAGTGCCATCTGAATATAACGCCACAGCCTTAATGGAGCATCTACGAGAAAAAGAAGAGCGTATTCTGGCTCTGGAGGCTGATATGACCAAGTGGGAGCAGAAGTACTTGGAGGAGAGTGTGATGAGGCAGTTTGCCCTGGATGCTGCCGCATCTGTTGCAACTCAGAGGTGTGTGTTTCTGATTTTTAGATTAATATTAAAAAAATTTGAGGTCATGCTTGGCAAAAATATACATACATATTACAAATCTTGGCATATGCAGATGTAGATCAAGGTAATAGTAAGAGTACAGCACCAATTCACAACAGTCATCTCAACTCACTTTTACAGACACAGCCCAACTAAATCAAGTTCATTGTAGTCCAATTATAATCTAACTAAAGTATATCTATTATATGATTCACATTAGTCCAGTTTATAATAACTGTGTTAATATAAAAAAATTAATAAAATAATGACCTAGCTCAGGAAACCAATGGATTGGATTACATCTTCTCTTTGATTTAATCCTCCATCCTGAGCTGCACAAGGAGACAATGGAGAGGAACACCTCAGTCAGAACCAGGAAGAATGACCATCTCCCTGAACCAGTTGGGGGTGGAAATACCAGTAAAGAGGGATCAACAAGCATGACTCTAAACCAGAGATACCTGCTAAGAAGGAAAAAGAGAAACTCAAATTAATGACAACTGTCAGAAAGCACAGACAGAGTGCATGTCAACAAGATTTTACATCAAGAAAAAGACAAAGTAAAGAAAAAGTTGGAGCGTGTGCTGGATTATAAGGCTTCATTAGTTTTATTTTACCTTGCCAGAATACTGTAATCCCATTTCACTTAACAACAAAAACAGCAGTGGGAGACTTTTTCTGTCAAAGATGTGTCTCCAGGTGTCCAGATGTGCTGTATATCTACACAGCTGTATACATAAAGAGAACTTCAGAAAAGAAAGGAACCTGTGAAAGAAACAGATACTTGACTGAATGAATTCATAACATTGCTTCTGTGTTTGGGTTTGTGGAGAATGTGAGGAAGTCAAAGTAAGGCCTGTAGGTGGCAGTATGGTTCCTTGGTGAATACAGAGCTCAGAAGTCTCAATAAAATCTTTCTTCAAACTGTTGCCTAGAGTCAAAGTGAGACCAGACTAACATTTAATTTACTTTCTACTGGTAACATGTTAACATACAGGCGAGTTAGAAACAGTGCCTTCTGTTCCATTTAACTGCAGCCTGTTCACGTTACAGAATTTGGACTTTGCCTTGATGCAACTCTTGAAATTTGACCTTTGTATTTGTGTTCCTCGTGTCCCTAATTAGACCTGAAATCAATGGAAAACAAAAAGCAAAGACTGTAACACTCCTTCAGCCATCAGAGGATCTTCTGACTTTTTCTTTGACCGATGTACTGCAGGGATACATCTGCAGCAGGGATCAGCCACTCCCCCAGCATCAGCTACGACACCTCGGTGGAGGCTCGGATTCAGAAGGAGGAAGAAGAGATCTTAATGGCCAACCGGCGCTGCCTGGACATGGAGAGCAGGTACATGTCAAATAATAAGTCATTCACTCAAATCTTCAGCTTTACCAGCCTCCTCCATCTGCATTTCCCCATAATGATGCTGCATTCAATGAACCTTGATGGTGGGACGCTTAAAACGTCTTTTGCTTTTCTTTCTGCTTCAATGTTAAGTTTACTTCAACATAAGAGAGGATGATGTTCTACCAGGACAATTCTCTATTACCCAACAAGGAAATTTGACTTCTTATTAGTATTTCTTATTGGAAATGTAAATTTCCACCTTGCAGGGCTTAATGTATTCCAGCACCATGCCGGATGTCTGGATTGCAGAGTTTTTGTGACAAAAAAACCCAAAAGACTATTTAATAAGCTAATAAGCGCTAATGTCTTTGCACATTGGGGAAGGAGGAGAATTGTGAACAGGTGACCATGTAGAGTCAGAAAAGACATGCCATCATTTAAAGAAGGTAAATAACATCATNACCATGTAGAGTCAGAAAAGACATGCCATTATTTAAAGAAGGTAAATAACATCAGGCTGATAAGTTTTTAAATAATGGTGTTCAGAAATGTTCAGACGTTAATGAAGTTAGCTTCTGATGTGTAATTAAACAGGCAATTCTACTACTTTTTGGGGATTTTGGCCACTTTAGACCTGCTGAAAAACTACTGGATTTTAGATGTTTAAATGTAGACTGAATTAGTACATTAGCATGAAGATGTGTTAACACACAGTTCAGTTTATGATTTGTGAAACCTTTTATTTTATTTGTGAAAATTCAAATAAGAGTTTGTTTTATGGGATTTTTTGGCATCTGGAGCACATTGGACCAGGTCCTACTAAAATGACAGAATTATTGTAACACAGTTCCTGATATAAGAAAACTTTATTCATAAATATGCATATGAGGCCAATTTATTTATTTCTGTTTCATTTGCACCTAGACAATCTGGGGTCATCCCCCCAACCCTCCACGAAAAAAAAATAAATAAATAAATAAATAACGTTCAGGCTTGGGATAGTATTTGGCTTTAACCCTCTGAACTTTTCATTGAATACACCATCAGAATAGCGTTAGCAGCTAAAAGATGGTTGTCCCAGACTTGTGGAAAACCTCATGTCTGATTCTAGATCCCAAGAAGAAGTATCCCAGCACACATATCGTCTATAGACCAGTGGCCCTGAAGTCACTGGAGAGGCTCATGCTTAGGCACCTTCACACAGTCGTCTGAACATCGTTGGACCCCCTGCAGTTTGCCTACCAGCCCCAGATAGGAGTGGAAGATGACATGATCAGCACAGAGCCTTCATCCACCTAAAGGAGACAAGCAGCACTCTGAGAGTCATGTTCTTCCACTTCTCCACTGTTTTTAACACCATTTAACCTGCGCCGATGGATTAGAAGCTACTGGGCATGCAGGTAGATGCTTCACTCGCAGCCTGGATCCACAACTACCTCACAGGACGGCCACAGCATGTGAAGCTGGGGAAATTCATTGTGAGCAGCACGGGATCGTCACAGGGGATGGTCCTATCCCCATTCCTGTTTACACTTTCCACCTCAGACTTCAGGTTCTCTTTACAGTCCTGCCACCTGCAGAAGTCCTCGGATGACTCTCATCGTGGGCTGTATCAGCAGGGGCCAGGAGGAGGAGTACAGGGGTGTAGTGGACAGGTTTGTGGAATGGTGTTGACTGAACCACCTGCAGCTCAATGTCACGAAGACAAAGAAGTTGGTTATGGATTTCAGAATTTCAGAAAACAGAGGACAAGTCTGAGCTCTGTTACCATCAGAGGTACAGAAGTGGACACTGTGGACAGTGGACCTGTGTATCCACTTGAAAAAAAACAGGACTGGTCAAAATACTGATGCCATCTACAAGAAGAGTCAGTCGCTTGTTCTTCCTCAGGAGGCTCAGATCTTTCAATGTCTGCAGGACCCTGCTGCAGACGTTCTATGACTCTGTGGTATCCAACATCATCTTCTATGCTGTAGTGTGCTGGGGTAGCAGACTGAAGACAACTGACACCAGAGCTGCATGTGTCCTAGGAGTTAAACTGGATTCTGTGGCGAATATGTCCGAGTTGAGGGTGCTGAGGAAACTCTGCAGTATCAGGGACAGTATCTCACCCCCTGCCTGCCACCTTGACGTCTTGTCAGAGTTCTTTCAGCTGTAGACCACAGAGGAGCTCCACTGAACGCCACAGGAGGTCTTTCCTACCTGAGGCTATCAGACTTTATAACTCCTCCCCCTTCAACGGCAGGGAAACTTAAAACTTAAAAAAAAAGGAACCACATGACAGGGAAAAAAACACAGGAATCTGACTAAAGGAAACTGAAAATCAACGGGTATAAATACACTGAGGGACCARTAAGGAACAGGTGAAGTGAATCAGCTAAATCAAACCAGTTGCACGAGTGACAGGAAGCAAAACAGGATTAACAAGGGAATGAACTACAGAAATAAAACAGGAAACTAGACATGACTGAGACAGAAAACCTACATAACTACTGAAMCAAAAAACCAGGATCATGACACTGATATGTGATGGAGCAATTACAGCATGAGTTCTGAGTGGTGTTATAACATTTTGTGGTGTTTCAACAGCTGGGGCCACTTTAACGTATGACTTTTAATGAAACCGTGGCTAAGCTGTAGCTATTTTAATGTCGTGYAGACCAGGGTTAGCTCTGGCTACAAAYYCTGTTTGCAAGGCATCAGCTAAAAACTTTTGTGACTATGTACAAATGCAATGTCCCTGTCAAATAATTCAAATAACTAAAGAGGAGATGTGTTACCTATCAGCTGCATATGAGAGGAATGCAAGTCATTTGGACATTTGGCCTGAGCTGTCGGATTATTTACTGTCTATAATCTCACACGGTAACAACATGCTGGACTGCAGATCACAAAAGAAGCAGATCTAAGGAAGAAAAGTCACAGGTCACCAGCAGGCGACATGCTTGAATATACAGTAGGTGAATAGATGAGGAAGATGTGTCTCTGTGTAAAAGCAGGGACTACAGGGTTGTCAGACCTTAGCAGGCAAATTAACAGCTAATGCCAGCAGAGCAGACACACACAGCAGACGGTGTGACATTGCTTCACAAAGATGCCTCCATCCATCCATTGTCGATACCTGTTTATTCCAGTGCAGGGCCATGGGAGAGCTGGAGCCTAATTAACAAAGACTTCTGGTCATGAAAAGAAATATCTGACAATGTGTTAAAATTAAGACAAAAAATGTACAGTGTCTTCAGAGTAGAATATATTTAAACTCACTTTGAAGAAAGACGAACTCCTGATTAAATTCCCAGAATAGTGATTGTTTCTCCTTTTACTGTACAGCTCCAACTCAGCTGTGAAGTCACAAATGACCACTAG
The DNA here is from genome assembly GCA_026261665.1 of Melanotaenia duboulayi. Taxonomy (NCBI): domain Eukaryota; kingdom Metazoa; phylum Chordata; class Actinopteri; order Atheriniformes; family Melanotaeniidae; genus Melanotaenia; species Melanotaenia duboulayi. The sequence goes on along the minus strand of CM047989.1, from coordinate 27,916,460 downwards.
ATGAGTTTATCAGCTTCTGGTTTTGTAGGTGAGCTGATGTTAGTTTCCAAAATGGTGGGAGCGAGGGGGGTTTCTACAGGACCGGAGGCTGAAGTCTCAGGACAGGCCTGAACAACTACAAAGTCCTCTAGTATCATAAAGTTGCCAAACTAATAACAAAACCATCTACAGAACTTAGTGATCAGAGGATCTTCCAATGAGTTAAAGCCAAAACAATGTCAGACTGAATGAAAGTCAAGCAGCAGGACATGATGGAGCTTCTCATTACTTTTTAAGCTAAAAGTGAAACAGACCTCCTGACAAAGTCTGCATGTTTTGTTTGAAATACAAGCAGATTTAATAGACAAGTCCTTTTGATTTTATTTAGAAAACAGAGCGATGTGATCTGGGTCCAGATGTTTTATTGTACTCTGAAGTCTGCCAGACTGTTATTGAAAAAGAATTGAATTTTCTCTCCATGATTTCTTGGGTCCGGTGTTAAAGAAATACGATGGACATAAAAAGTACAACAGAGAAAGTTCTAGTAACCACAAAGGAGGCTTTCTGTTGGTAAACTGTACATTGTATTTTTTTAATTCACTGTCCATCAGTAACAATAACTAAGACTCAGTTTTGCTCCTTCTTAATCCAGAATAAAGAATCTCCATGCTCAGATTATTGAGAAGGATGCAATGATCAAGGTGCTCCACCAGCGCTCCAGGAAAGAACCCATCAAGTCAGAAGCACCATCTGCCATGAGGCCTTCCAAATCCCTGATGTCCATCTCCAACTCTGGCTCCGGTGGTTCCGGGCTGCTTTCTTACAGCCTCGGATTGAGTAGTTCACCAATCACTGAAGAACGCAGGGACACCAGCTGGAAGGGCAGTCTGGGTAAGAACCAACTGTCTGTTTTTTAGTCATGTGACATTTCTAACCCATTTAGAAATGAGAAAATGAATCATTAAGTCTTCTGACATGACTCACATTTCTTTCCAAGGTTTTTACTGCTTCATTCAGACATAACATAGTTATAGCTACGTCTATATTGTTAGCACAACACCTTTAAAATGCCAAGAATTAAATAGTTTCATATAGACAGCGACAAAAGTTTTGATATCCTACAGAGTGGTGTTATCATGGATCACTCATTGAATATTTACCATGGGTGTGCCCAAAATCGGTCCTAGAACACAGNNNTTCTTCAGCCAGACTTTCCACCTGCTTCTCTCTCTTGCAAGTTTCTCTGATTCAGCACACCTGAATCAGACTGGTTAACAGCTGGGTTAACATGCTTGGGCGGTATTTGACAACAACTGGTGAAGAAGAGCCATTTTGTTTGAAACAGGTGTGTAGATGTAGGAAACTTCTAAAACCTGCACGATGGCAGCCCTCAAGGACTGGAGTTGGACACCCCTGATTTAGTCTCTGGATAAACACAATATTTTGTGGCTTTGTTCATGTAAAAATAAATTCCTTCTGGAGATCACCTAAAGAGTAAGCTATCCATCACAATTTACCCCACAGAGCTACACACTACCGTTCCTGAGAAACTGTTGATGAAAAAAGTGATAGTGCTCAGGGATGCCAGCAGCCATCTAGTGGAGTTTTAAAAGTTAAGTGAGAAATCACTCAAAACTCCTTCTGCCATGGTTCTGATGAAAACCCGTTTTATGGTTTTTCAGGGGTTCTGCTGGGTCCAGAATGTCGCACAGAGTCTCTGAGGACAGAGTCGATCTCATCATCCCCCTCTCCTGTACTGTCTTCGACTCCAATGACTGCAGGCCACTCGAAGACAGGCAGCAGGGACAGCTGCATGCAGACCGACAAGGCTCAGGACACCAGCAAACCCAACACCCCAGCCCCTCAGAGTATGACGCTGCCAGCCATCCTGTCCAGTCCCAGTCCAGTTTACATCCCTGACCGTTTAGCAGGTCAGCTCACACATCACACATGTTGGAGGTTGGGTGGGGGGTCATAATGTGGAGGAATGATAATTTGAACAATAGGGAATCTTTTACCATCTATAAAACCATTATATATAATAAAAGGAGCATTTCAGAAAGACAGAGTCTCTCAGATATAAAGATGGACAAAGTTCATGAATCTGCAGTGTTCATAGAAAGTCACAAGTGTTCTCATGTCCATGCAGTGAGTTACAATAGAGAATCATGTTTGGGTTTAATGCTGGGCTGCTTGTAGACCCCAAGATCACCAGCGTCCAGTTTTGTCCAATGCACACAGAGATTCCCTCTAATTCTTTGAATGTTTTGATAATATTATACACAGCAGATGGTGGCATCTTCAAAAGCTTTACAATTTTTACACTGAAGACTTTTTTCTGAAAATGTTCCAAAAGTCTTAGACCCAGTTTGTCTCAGATTGGTGAACCCCTTTCCATCCTTACGTCTAAGGGCTCTGCCTGTTTTCTGTTGTCAAAGAGACGCCTATGCCAGGACAAAAATGCTGCATATTTGTGTGTACACAATTTTTTAGTAAAAATAGCAGTTTATATTGGCAAATTTTAGATGCAGTATCTCACAAAAGTGAGTACATACTTCACGTTTCAGCAACTAGAAATGTACAACGTATAGCAGTGTACATTTACTGTTCTCTAAAAATTGCTCAACACACACATTTTTGTAGAAATACTTGGCAACACAAGTGAGTACACCTGACATTGAACTTTCTGCATTGTGTCAAATGTGTCACTATTTTCTTGTGGACCCCAGTGTTATTCAGCACAGCCTTCAGCCCTCTTGGGCATGAAGTTCACCAGAGCTACACAGGTCATTACTGGAATCTTTTTTCATCATCACATCACAGAACTGAGGGACGCTGGACACCTTGTACTAATCTACCTTCCATCTGAGGAGCCCCACAGGTGCTCATTGAGTTCCGGTCTGGAGGCGTACTTGGCCTTTCCATCATCTTCAGCTTCTTCGGCAAAGAGGTTGTCATCTTGGTGGTGTGTTCGGGGTCATTCTGATTTTGGGAAACTGTCATGTGGCCCAGTTTCCTGATGGAAGGGGATCAGATTCTGCTTAAGAATATCACAGTTTATGTTGGAACTCATTTTTCCCTCAATCAAGCCCGTTCCCCAATGCTGGTAGCACTCGTGCAGCCCCAGACCATGATGCTACCACTATCAGGCTAGACTGTAGGCAAGACATGATTATCTTGCTACTCCTCACCAGAGAGCCCCCACATATGATGCAGTATGCAGCATCGGGTCTGATCACTGACAGACTCACTTCTTGCTTTTTCAACCTCTGCAGCAGTGCTGGCAGCACTCGTATCTGTTTTTTGATGCCAACTTCTGGAAATGATGCAGAACACGAGGACCAAGCTTCTTTAGTTGAGCCTGGAGAGGCCGGTTCTAACTGGAAACCTTCTTGAGAAACTGCTGCATGACCTTGGCCACCCTGCCATAGCTCAATTTCAGGGTGTTACCAACCCATGCCACCTTTGTGGAGAGCCAGAGAGAAATCGTTGCCACGAGTCATGCTGAAGAACCAGTGGTCAGTGTGAGAGAATTGTACACAAAGCACCATAATTTAACAGCTCTAATCCATGTTAAACATGTTTGTATGATTCAGTTAAACAGGTAAAAACATAAACAAGATAAACGGGTAGTTGTGCACATTTTAACAACTTGTACAGGTATCACTCACTTGTGTTGCCAGCTATTTTCTCACTTTTGTGAAATAGTATATCATGAGTCAGGTTTAATACATGTAAGAGACCACTTGTATTCCAGAAATGCTGATTTTTTTATTTATTTGTTTATCTTTTGAGCTGTTAATGTTTTAAAATGATGTTTGTCATCTTTGTGTAGATGTACCAGTATTTCACAGCAGCACTCTGGAGCGGAGGTTCCCCGTCCAGTCCCACCCAGAGCAACCAGCCCATCCTCCAGTTCCACCAGCCCAACAGGAGGTCGACACAGACATGGTGGAGATCCTGATTTGATCCCATAATCAAGAAAACAAAAATCCATGAACCAAATAAATGATTGGATGGCAGCTCTGTCATGAAAGTAAGCCATACTCCCAACAGCTCTGTCTCCATTGACATATGTCAACCGTTTTAACTTAGTGTTTTCCCAAATTTCTTATTATTCTACATTTCCAACCAGACTGAGGACCGGTACCAGTGTTGTTGAAGCAGCTTTCCTAATTAAATGGCATGTTTAATGTTTATAGCTTCGTATTTATTTTCCAAGTACACCTTCCTTCAGTTCTTTTGAGACTTTCTTGTTCCATGTAAATGCAAAAGTTGCTAAAAATATGAAAATAATTTTTATTTTTTAATATATCACATATAAACTCAGCAAAAAGTCTGTAAATGAGTGTCTGTTGGATTATTTCTTTGTTGTAAAATTACTTATTGGTAATAAATCTGATATTGTTGGAATGACTGTTAATTGCCCTTTTAAAATTTAGGTTTCAACCCTGCTGCTCGTCCCACATATGCATTTTCCTTACAAATGTGGCTTCATTTAAAAGCAAAATAAACTTTCCAGGAGTAGAGAATTTATAACCAAGAAGCATTGTTACACTAAAGAAATAATCCACCAAACAATAATTTACTGAGTTTTCTGTTATATAAATTAAGTCTCTATAAACTGACAGAATTAGACGATGATGAGACCCAACAATTCTCATTACAGAGCAAAACTACTTTCACACACATATGTCTAAACATGTTTTAGGTCTTGTACATTCATTCAAGATAAAGGGTTCCTCTGTCATGCATGATTGTTTAACCACTTTTTGTGGATCAGTAGGGTTCAGTGTAACCCAAGTATGCAGACAGTTAGTAATGCTTTTCCCCCACAACATTCAAAATAAGTGACGGTGTTAAACGCTATTAGAGAAAGCTGCTTGTTTCTAAGTAATTGGAATAAAGATTATTGTTGTAAATGGAAAATTTGGTGAGATTAACGTCATCGGACCAAATGTATTTCTTACAATTTGTAGCATTTATTGCACAAAGTGTTTATTTTTACATACATATATCACTTAATAATTTCGACTTTAGGTATGTATGTGTTATTGTCATTTTACTTTAGATAAACATGGTACTTAGGCTATCAGAAATTATGTAAACTGTAATGCTTTAAACCATTTTGTAAATTTGAGTGAATGAGTAAATGTGTTGTGAGTTATTCACATCACGGAAACATGTTGATAACCACTCTGCCAAACAGCTAAATAAAATTTGGTTTCAAAACCACAAAAACCTCAGCAGTGTTCTTTGCTCTCAGATGCTGGGGGAGTACTCACCGAAGATGCTGCTGCAACTTGTTTTAATTGAACCAAAGTGCAGATTAGGGCTGCAACTAATGACTATTCTGATGGTCGATTAGTCACTGACTATTAAAACGACTACTCGACCAATCGGATTATGTATCTCATGATTATTATAAATGGATCTTATTTCACTTTCAGCTTTGAAATCTTGCATGAGGTTGTTAAGTAAGTCCGACGTTCCTCTTCTTTAAATGTTCGAGCATTGCAGACGTACTTCCGTGTTACTTCCGTGATTTATTTTGTAAGTTTAACGTGTAGTTATCCCAGACTTTTAACGTTCTCCGCCACGCTTTTCCTCCCTGGTCCGCCACCATATTTTTCCCCTGGCGGACTTTACTGCGCATGTGCAACTCTCAGCAGAGATAAAAAAAGAAGACGATGTCTCACTCTATATTTTTTTCCTCTCTTTGCGCATGTGCATTGTGCAACTCTCAGCAGAGATAGAATTAGAAGACGATGTCCTACTCTGTAGTTTTTTTTGCCGACAATAGTTGACGACTAAATTCGTTGTCGACTATTTTTATTGTTGACTATTGTCGACAACGTCGACTAATCGTTGCAGCCCTACTGCAGATAGAAAATTTTTTCTCACATTCCAGATGTGCACCACGTGATCAACTGTTAGATTGTCTAATTTACATTTCCACAGATTACCAGTGCAGTGCTAGCTCAGCAGTGTGGGAGGGAGAGACTTCATCTGTAAACCCTCCATTGATTCTCCTACAATTAACTGGGGTTGGGTCACGGGGGCAGACTTCCCTCTCTGCAGCCACCAGACCCTAAGGCGTTCACAAGCCAGTCTGGAGTTGTAGTCCTTCCAGCATGTCGTGGGTCTTCCCTGGTGTCTCCTGGTTGGACTTGCCCAGAACACCTCACTAGGGAGGCATCCTAATCAGATGCCTGAGTCACCTCAACTGGCTTTGATCTGAAAACTATTTGCTTATAAAACCATTTGCATAGTTGCTTGTCACCACTTTGAAACACATTGAAGATTTCAGGACTTCAGTGAAAAAAGCTCTTCTGATGTGATGCAAGAGGATAATACACATCAGTATTTATCAATGGTAAGCTTGTTGAGGATAGAAGTGATATCTTGGGATGACTAGGGGACAGAACCCTTGCTACCAAACCATGTGATCTTTGTCTAATCTGTGTTTAACAGGTCTCGTGTCAAAAAAGCAATCCTGTAGTGATGAAAATACCCCATCCAGGAAAGGACTGTGTCATCAGCATAGAGG